>NW_023607515.1:0-37392 GCF_013339725.1 Rhipicephalus microplus
GCCGAGCTGGTGGCTGGTGGCGATTCTTTTTAGCGAAAAAAGAACAATGAGTTCAGCGCTCACTTCTAAGAAGACTAGAATGATGGGCCGCAAAAACCAATTACGTAGACAAGGTGTAGGTACGGTGTTCGAAGTACGTCATATATCTATGCCTTCTGTGGCCAGCGCCTGTGGTGATTTTGCGCGTATTTGCCTTTGCACATTTGTCATAGTTTCCACGTCCAGGATGCAGTGAAGAGGAATTAGAAGCCGGAAATAAATTGATCAGGACGAGAACTATATTCAGTTATGCCGCAAGATAAGGAGATATACGCTTGTGCGAGCACAGTGGCGCGCGCAAAACATTTGTGCTTCCCTGCTTGAAGTAATCTAAAGGATGTGTTTGCATGCGAAGTTGAAAAGGCCTCATAGGACTTAAAAATTGTTATCACTCACTACATTTAGTCAACCTAAACGTTTGCCAAAGCTCATCGTTCGATACACGTGAAGTTGTTTTTGTAAGTTGTGTTACGAAACGTGTATTAATGATGTTTTCTGAAACAGATTTTATTGGCACCGGATTGTTCGAATATTCAAGAATTGTATGTAACACTGGACCACACTGTCGATAATGCTCCTCAAAATGTATGGAAAAGAAAAAAATCACATCAACAAAGCGACGATAGAACAGTGGTGAGTGCTGCATAGTAAAATAATTGTCGTAAGGTTATGTAAACGAGAAATTTCAAACAGGCAAAGACCTGCCACTAGGTGTAATGAACGTGGTACTTGACTGCTGATTTGAAGTTCACGAGATCCCAATTCTACCTAGGTGGTGTGATTACCCGCGGCGGTGAAAATGTCTGAGCATGTGTAATTTGATTTAGGTGCTCGTAAAAGAGCCCTAGGGAGTCAAAATTTTCAGATACTTCCACTGCTGCGTCCAATCCTGGTTTCGATACGCAAACCCAAAATCTTATATCTATTGTGAAGTTCTCCTCTCCTTAAATCAAATCACTAATAGGAAGTTTTGAACGAACATTTTATTCAACATTTTTGTAGCATGGTCTGAACTTGCACAGAAGAAATATGAAAAACGAGAAATTTGGATTCAATCAATACGCTGTTTTGGGCTGTCTATAAAGCCGGTGTTATTGTGAAAATTTATTTTATATTATCAGTTTGTTCTGAAGCTCACATCGAATTTATTGTTAAAAGACTTTTTAATTTTAGAACTACTGACTTCGATAGTTTCAACGTCATCCTATAGTTACGAAGCAGCAAGAGTTTTTGTTAGAAAGCCATCCCGCTAATACGGTTGCTCAAAAAATGTTTTTAAATTATGCGCCTGTAGGAATTCCTGATTACGTCGATTCTTTGTGAGATTTAGATTCAGGGACAGGAACTGTAAGTTCTGTTTTACGTAAGTATTAACTCACCGCAAAAAAAAAAGGACGTACGTTTGTAAATGTATATAATTTTTTTCAAACACGGAAGCACAAAATCTAAACATATGATCAAAAATTTTCATCTGCTGCATGAATAGAAGAATATCCTGAATAAATGAAGCATAAAATGAGGAGACAAAATTGGCAAGCAACTACACATTAGCGTTTATACCGAGGCTGTTCATCATCGCAATGAGCAAAAAAAAAGAGAAATAAGAATAAATACCAAACGAGTTTGGGAAATTTTTGCACAAAAACAATCGACGAAAATCAATAATAAAACTACGCATATGGCGAATAAGCTATCACCGCCTCCCTTTTTTTGGAAAAAAAATGGTGCATAAGTATTTGGTTGGAAAAAAAAAACCTTAGTGCATATATATTAGGAGCCGCACAGTATGCGTAAATACAAAGATAACAAGCGTTGTTCTTTGCAATAATGCAAACTAGGTTATTAAATATGTGTGCTGTGCATGTTCGTAATCTTGATAGCCCTTTCTTGCCATCAGGAACGTCAGCGGGGCGAAGTAATTAACATCAATTCGCGCTCTCTGTGACGGCCTGGGGAATCCGCAAATCATGTGAAATATGGAAGCTTCTGAATAAATTGATTACTTTCTTGTGGGAATCTTACGTGTGCCTTTTTTAGAACGACAAGAAGATAATGACTGCGAAAACATGCTGTTTTTGTGCAGTATGCGTAAGCTGGGCACTTTCTTGAGAACTTTCTTCGTCCCCGATGGTCGAATCGTGGGCGAAGTACTGGGCTGCTGGCCCCGAAATCACGGGCTTGTTTTCAGCCTTGGCAGTAGCAGTTCGATGCCGGCCGAATGGCAGAGGTCCATGCACTGTGTGGTCCCATTGCACAATAAAGAACACAAGATGAATGAAATCCCCTGAGCCTTCCATTATGGCATCCCTCATAACCATGTGCTTTTGTTTCGTAAACTCCCTGATGTTGTTGTTATTACTATTATCATTATTATTATTATTATTATTATTATTGAGTTCCTCAGCAGGCTAACCTTGTGTTACTTCAAGCGTGTATTTTGTTGTTGATCCTCAGACAAAATGTGCAACCCACACGGGATTTCGGTCATAAATTGAAGGAAAGAAGGAAGGAAGGAAGCAACCAAAGGGAGAAGGCGTAGAGGTTAACCAGAAAGACATATGGTTGAACACAAGGCCTACACTAGAGGATTAGGGAAGGGCAATAGTAAGATGAGAAAGAGGGAGGAGGGAAGCGAAAAAAAAAGGAGTTACAGAAGAATCACAGCAGCGTGTCGAACTCCACCGCAAGTCAGAGGCGCTCACACAAACCGGTCGTCCTTAGAAACACAAGAAGGCTTTCGATGCCTTGTGGGCTGTCGAGAGATGTGGTACAGGGCTGCGATAGCACATGCACAGAAAGTGGCCGTTCGACCGGTCATCGCAATGCGTTGCTCTCTGAGGCATATTGAGAACAGTGATACAGATTGTGTTCAATACTTTCGCCGGTGCCGCAAACATCGCGTTCCGCACTGTCAGTCATTCCGATTAACGAGGTATATGCTTTCGTTAAAGCAAAGTCCCAGCCGAAGGCGGTAGAGAAGCGAAGCTTCACGTCGGTGTAGGCCGGATGGAGGCCGAAGTTGAAGTGAAGGGTCGAGCAATTTAGTATGGTATGTCGTAGGTTTGGTGTGTTCCACTCAGACAGTGTGAGACTGCGGGCCAGTTGACAAATCGGCCTCACAGCGTCCGCTCTTGAGAGCGGTATTGGGACGCTGCTTTCTTCCTGATGTGACGCGCGAGCAGCTTGATCTGCAGAATCATTTCCGCTGATACTAATATGCACAAGGAACTACTGAAAGATAATGCCGTGGCTTCTTTGTATTAGGAGGTGGTGAAGTGTGATGGTTTCATATGTCAACTGGCCGTGGCATCCGCGTCAAAGAACTGACCGCATGCACTGTTACGCCCGTTTTGAGCCAGAAAACACGACCCATTTACTCTCATTTTTCTCATAACTGATGAGTTACAGTGCACTACGCAGAGCCGCGAGTTTTGTCGCCGTGGACTTCATCACATGTGAAGTTTTAATACGCAAAGTTACCCCTTGTGATGGTATAAGCACTGCTCCACCAGAATTGGACGTCGTAGTCGAGTCGTCAGTGTAGATGGGCACGTGGTTACTGTAGTTCTGGTCTAGTAGGAATAGACTCAGATGTTTTAGAGCATGTGTAGGTAAGTTTGATTTTCCCCGACATCCTGGGAGTATTAAGTAAACTCACAGCCAGATCAAGCCCCAAGGAGAAATCAGTAAATTTGGCGCAGGTGCGAACACCTCAGTAAATGATGAGCGGTGCTTGCAGACATTGGGAGCGTATGTCGTGCGGGGCCTTCCAGCAGCGAAGCTGGACAGGTGGTGGGAAGGGGTCCTGGCATAATTCTTGAGGCGCATGCGCGTTGTCTCAGTATTATTATGTGTCTGAATTGACTAACCTTGTGCGATGGCAATGGTTTCAGCCGTTGAAGAACTGCTGGGTGACCCAAGGCATATGTTAAATGCTTGAATTCTCTGAGTGATGCGCTGGTTAGTCTTGCCGGTTTTAAGCTGTACCACTGAAATCAGATGGACAACACCCTGTAAAGTTGTAACATAGATGGTATGGCGTGCTCCCCATTTCTTTCCTGCAAAAATTAGAACATGTGGTATGTGGCGATCAGCCACTGGGTAAAAAGCTCATCAACTGGCTGAATAAAAGGGTATGAATATATTAGTTTCATCATAACACATTATTATACAATTCCTGAAACGTATATCACGGACGATGAAGTTTTTTTTTTACAACCCGAAGTGTGGTTCACTTCTGGGCTGAGATCGAGGTAGAATACTACGCGCGACCACCAGTCATCTCAATTCCCACTGTTGTTATTTGTCAGAAAGCGCCGCAGGACTGGCAGTGCCACTGATACCGATGAAGTGGTTCGATAATGTGTGAGCGACCAGTGAAGAATTTTGGGCTGTGTTCCAACACAATCACAAAAGGCGACAGTCGCATGAGTGTCGCTTCTGGTGCGTGCTGGTTGGCTATTGATCTGAACCGCAAAAGTAGGGGCGTTGACTAGTGTTTCCGCCAACGTGACTTGCTCAACGGTGCTCCTCACATGCCTGGAAGAAGAAAGCACACCTTAACCATCAATTGGCGGAGGAGTATTTCGATTTATTTGTGGTGTTTAACGTCCCAAAACCACCATATGATTATGAGAGACGCCGTAGTGGAGGGCTCCGGAAATTTTTACCACCTGGGGTTCTTTAGCGTGCATCCAAATCTGAGCATACGGGCCTACAACATTTCCCCCTCTATCGGAAATGCAGCCGCCGCAGCCGAGATTTGATCCCGCGACCTGCGGGTCAGCAGCCGACTACCTTATCCACTAGACCACCGCGGCGGGGCAGGTGGAGTATTTCGTTTCAAAAGCTAGACGGTAGCTTCTGAAATTCGGCTGTTGGTAGATGAGTACAGTAAATTTACTTTGAAGAAATGAGCGAACAATAGGTCTATGTTTTTTCAGTGTCCATTCTTGTGCGAGTGTATGTCTGTGTGTGTCTGGTTTGAACGCTCCAGGAAATTGAACCATCGGTCGCTCACGAAATTTATTGCATGCCGGCAACATATAGACACGTTGACGCGACGTAGACATGTTGACAGGTTTACATTCAGATATGCTTACACACACGGCTCAACTCTTTGTGCACGCCGTGTTAAACTATGAATAAGCATACATTTCCGAGAAAGTCTCATATTTAAAAATTTACACCGTGACTTGCATGATTGTATAAACATGTTGACAGCACGTTCAACACGCTTCATATTTCGAGTGGTGATGGTCAAGCCTGACCACAGTGAAGAAGCCAGCATACGCTCTAAAACACCCCGCTCGGAGTGCTCTGCGCTTGTACAATACGCTCATTCCTGAGCTGTCTGTCATTTGTGATCCGATCAGGAGTGCAACCAATGACGTTGCACTGGCTGGTTATTGCAAACACCAGATTCTACGTCACCGACTACGATACTGTCACCTTTCTTGATAGCTTCAGAATACCGGTTTTATTCGCAGTATCTGCGAGCTCAAGAGGAGCCGCAAGGCAAAGAGACCTTTCTGAGCCTACCCCCGTGCAACAATAGCGGAATACCGATGTACTAACTGTCGTCTTTATGTCACTTCTCACCGGTAACCACAAAAGACCCCTCAGTCGGCCAGCCGTGTGTGTAGAGCTGGAGGCACTGGTGCCAAATAAAATAAAAAAAGGGTTATTATTCGCTAGAACATCCTAGCGACTGACGTTAATGACGTGAGCGCTGGATACATTGCAAGATGTTACGATGTGCGATACGCTATGCTAATGAGATGGAAGTCCGCTCTCGTATATTGTTGGGGCAAGGAAGTGAGCACTGGCGTGATGTATGATGTTCAGGAAGCCATTACCGACCTACCAGCCCTGATAAATCCTGCGTTAGTAGGTATTCTTATAACAAGGGCATGTGCTCTCGCGATGTCACGATAAGTATAGAGACTGTATTTGAGGATACCGGCACATGTAAATTTTGCCGACACTCACTTCGCCATTTTATACCGAAACTGCATCATTTGTGGGAGTGATTTGATTTTTGATTGATATGTGTGGTTTAACGTCCCAAAAGCACAATATGATTATGAGAGACGCCGTGGTGGAGGGCTGCGGAAATTTCGACCACCTGTGGTTCTTTAACGTGCACCCAAATCTGAGCACACGGGCCTACAACATTTCCGCCTCCGTCGGAAATGCAGCTGCCGCAGCCGGGATTCAAACCCTTGACCTGCGGGTCAGCAGCCGAGTACCTTAACCACTAGACCACCGTGGCGAGGCATGGAAGGGCTTTATATTGGGTCACGTGATCACTGCGTGCGTGAACGCTACAATTTGCTCCGGATAAACGGGGCTTCTCCGTGGTGAGACTTGCCAGGAAACGGCACTGAAATGGTCAAATTGTATATGGTTCCACATTTCTTCGAAGAAGCGTTCAGTTGAAGACCGATAGAAATGTTGAAGAAAAGGGTTACAGATCGCTCATCAAACTGAGCAGCGGTTGCATCCAATAGGCGACGCAGTCCTTTCACCATCGGTCAATCAGAGCCTCTAAAGCCTCATTGCCCCGTAAACCCCGTCAAAGATTGCCACCATCTCTGCCACCCAGGAGGAACCCAGTCGTGTCTATGGACGAAAGTGTATCTACAACCAATCGAGTTCACGTTTCGCCTATAATCATAAACTACCTTCAACCAATGAGCGACGATAGTTTTGAACAGTAATTAACTCTTCTTCTGTAGCTCATGAATTGACGTAGAAAGATAGGTCTTCAGCATGGTTAGTATTCAAGGAAATACTCTTCCAGGGCTTCTAAGCAAGATGCCGACACACAGATACAGGTGCATCTCCTAACACCTCAGAAATTCTGGATGCCATTCTGAGTATTCTTGTAAGCTTTCAGCAAAGCGCGCCTTGAAAACACTGAAAGCAGCACCATGCTTCACAATGAAGATTTTGCGTGCATGGAAGCACGCATGAAGGTTGTGTAAAATCGCGAAAATGCTACTCTGATTTCGGCCCCGGGGCAAGTTCACCACAAGTAATTCCAAGCGTGTTACTGTTGTTACGTCGGTGGCAGCACTCGCTTTTCTCTGCTTTTTAAAACTTTTCTTCTCCCTTCCCCTTTTCTAGTACAGGGTAAACTGCAGGGCTAAACCTAGTTTACCTTCCCGCTGTTAATTGACCCGTCTTTTCTGTCTCTTTCTCTTGAAACGCATATAACTTTCTTTTCGACATGTAGTCCACTAACTCTCCCTAACAAGCCACATGTGACAGCCGAACAAGCTTCAAAAGAGGCAATCTTTACGAATGGGTCATCATGTCTGTTAATCTCGCACGGATACTCGAGAGCTTCATTAGCTGTGCTTCATCTCAGGGAAAGTAGGTGACGCTTCCCTATCGCGGACTCTGAGTGGTTAGGAGTGTTTGTGATTGCTGTTCCCAGCGCATACACATTTGAAGAGGACAAGGAAAAGCAGGGGAAAAGGGGAACAAGGAAGTCTACCATAAACGCGTCCAAATTTCTACCCTACTGTGGGGAAATAGTCTAAAGCAAGCGAAAAAAAAAGAATAGCAGAAAAAGGACTGTGGAGTCATGCTGGAACGTTTTTGCATGCCCGTTGCATGCCTTCATTAGGAAATGATAGCGATTAGACAAGGGGATCAAGAATAAATGGATATGGCCAGGGCAGATGGCCCTTAGGCAGGATAACCACTGGTCATGAAGGGTAACTCATTGGATCCTGAGAGAACGTACGCGTGAAGGCGAGAAGGAAAGACAGGAGTGCACATGAGATTTAGAAGTTTGCGGGTATAACATGGCAGCAGGGAGCACATGACCAGGTTGATTGGCGCAATAGAGGAGAGGTATTTGTCTGGCAGTGGGCTTAGTCAAGCGTGTAATAATGATTGTATGCCTACAATCGATTACCTAGCCTGTTAAATCTGAACGAACAATAGCAACACCCACGTCCTTTAGCCGTTACAGAGATGCGTAAGGCTATGATTAAGGGATCGTTTTTTTTCAACATGGTCTAGTTGCTTCAAAGCAGCCCGAAGGACATTGCGTTTGGTACAGAAAGTGATCACTACAACACAGTATGTGCTGTATTGTCTCACTGCAGTAGAAGGAGCAATAATTCGAGGTATCCTGCATTCTTATGAGAAATGAGCCCGTATGGTGCAGGCCACTCGTAACCACCATGCTATGTATTGAACTGATCACTCGTTATTTTATAACAGGCAAACACGAATACAAATATAATAGCTTGGAAATGTTTATAGTATTGCACCCCTTTTACGAATATTGCAGCACTGTATCTTCATGCGAGGTTATCACCGTATATACGGAGTTCGTAAAACAGGTACTGGGTGCTCCTAATTCAAGGGCTTGCAAACAATCACTAGGGACCTTAACGGGACGATATACAGTGAAATAGGATACGCCTGAAATACTGCGCTGATTAATGTCGATCGCAGGAGAGTTTTTTGAGTTATGTGTGCCGGTTTGATGTTTTTTCGTTCTATTTATTTCTTTTCATCCCTCAATACCCTTCTCCCAGCGTAGGACAGCAAATCAGGCGTTCGTCTGGTTGACCTATATACCTTTTGTTTCATTCCTTCCTTCCTTCTTACGCTTGCTTCTGCTTTTCTTAACGTTATTCTTGTATTAAACTTCGTTCGATGTTGCTCGGAGAAAAAAATTTTTGTCTCCGAGATGCGTTTTTGCTAGGATCTATAGTCTTCAATATTCACTCTGATCTACCAGTTTCTCGCCTAAGTTTTTTTGTTTTAATGTATTAGCGCTAAAAACTCATTTCGCAGAGATTTTATTGTCAGGTGTTGGCTCAATTGCTTTTCAAAAGAATGATGATCTTGTCCATAACAAAAAAATGAAGAATCATACAATTAAGACAAACGCAAAAATTTTAGGTTTGAGTGAGAATGGAACTCAGGTGAACTGCTGTGGCAAGTTTGCGTTCTATCGCAAAACCACGTCGTCACACGACACCACTTCTAAAAAATATGAATGAATGTCAAGTAGAGAAAGGAGTCTGCTGAACTCTTATTGCGTGAAGAGACTATATTGGTGTGCTACGGAGAAGCGCGATATTGCGCGGCAGAAGCTTAGAGTTTTGCCGGGCGTCAAACGTGAGACTTGCACAAAGAGCGGTTCTTTCGGAGGACCAATCATTACTAAATGTTCGGATACGTGTTTTAATCATCATTAGCTGGAAGAGCATTAACAAAGTTACCAGCTGTGTAGGTTTGCCCGTGGGCTTACGGACGCGCAGTGGAGGCGTTACTGATTCGTGAAGAAGAATTATGGCGCAGTAGAAATTAACAACTGTACTTGCAATAGAAATTCTAGGATAGTTTTAAGCGGCCATTGTTGTGTGCACAGGTGTTCGTTTTTTTTATGCCACTGTTGAGGCCCGTACAGAGAACCGAAGTAAGACTGGCAAGAGAGAAGGCAAAGCACGTAGGTCCCCATTACACTATCTTGTTACATTTCACTAAGCTCAGGCATGCCCCAAGTTTTTCTCATTTTTCAAGCTGCGAAATCAACCAACGTGGTACATGTCTCCAGGAAATACGCTTTTTTGAAACAGAAGAAAACGCCGGGCTACGAGATAGATGGTTCTCAGCGGCGAACAGTGCAAAAAATGTGGCCTTTTTTTTCGTTTTTTATATTGCACAGGTTCCAGACATACGTGCATCAGTAGCAATACAGCTTAGAGAAAGTCACACACATCCGATTTGATTAATCGACATAGATCAAACGGTGATTATTTCAGTCACATTTCAGCTTTATAATTTATATGGTTTGTAGCGGGGAAGGGGGCTATGGTATTCTACCGGCAACCAATAAAGTTTCTTCTTCAAGCCATACAGCACGCAAATATAGGTACGATAATAGTTTTGTACATAAACCAGCTAAGCACAAGTTCAAGTGTATTTATTGATTTCTGTCCTGTGACAAATATCTATGTAAAAACTGAATTTTCAACGGATGACTTGGTACTTAGCTTTAATATTAGTGAGGAAAAAAGAGCTCTGCAAGAAGACTCCTGCGCTTAGGTCTTTTGAGAATGATTAAGAACGTGCTCAACTTCTTTTTTTTTTCTTTTTGTCCTCGTATAAATTTGTCGGTGTGAGCAAAGTACGTTGTTAAACGAAAGAGAAAAAAAAGAGCTTGATAAGGTCATCAGCAATTTATTATTGCGCACACAAAGTGCAGCCCGAATTCAAGCAGGCTTTGCTGCCCTGAAAGAACATATACAAATGGCTACAAAAAAGCAGTGCGGCTCGAGTTGTTGCGGCGCGACAACCAATTTTCGAAGCCTTAAGACGCCATCGACGCGAGGAGAAAACAAAAGACCGCCGGCCAGGAAAGACCAGAACAAGTTAGTAGAGAGCGAAGCTCAAGTTTTGTATGCAAAAGAAGCGAAAGTGGTTCTGGTTCACGGGCTCAAGGAATGGGTGTAACCCTCGCCCTCACTCCTACATCTCTGGCTGGAGTGACCTCTCTCCTTTTTTCCCAAACACCTCCTCCCCCTCTCCCTCCATAAACTCATAGCCGCGTGCTCCAAAACGAGGCCGAATAAAAGCGAAAAGACGCAATGAACGGTCGCGCTAGAATAGTGCGTCTCCCGTGGTGGAGCAATACCGCTTATGAGCAGCGAGAAGAGAAAGACGAGAGATGAGGAGGGCGAGCGGGAGGGTCACAGAATGACGTATGCAGAGAACATCGGAGAGTGTGGTTCTAGAAGTAGGGTACAGGGAGAGGCACTAAGCGGGAGAAGGGACGAAGGGGAGCCAACGATCAGGGCCACGGCTGCGGCAATTTGTCTTGGTAAGGAGCCGCGCCACGAGCCGCCTAGCGGCTGCAACGGCAGCAGCAGAAGCAGTGGCGTGGTACGGGAAAACGCCAGTCGCAGGCGAAACGCCGGACGGCCCATCTTCGGTGACGCCTTATGATGGCTATAGGCAGAGACGACGTCTTCAACGGGAAGAGGAGGGGTTCCAGATTATCGGCCTTAGGCGCCGGGCGCCCGTGTTATTACCGTCGTTTAACGCTATGCATTAACGAGCGCGTCACGCAGCGGCTGATGATAGCGGGCGGTCCGGAGCATGCCGGGAAGGGGAGGCCACGTTCTGCCGTGATGGACTGGCGTTTGAAGCTCGACGACCGTATGCAAAAAAAAAGTACCCTTTCCATAATCATAAACGTCCTTACTTGCCTGTGTCTTGAGTTCTCAGCTTTCTGTTCACTTTTACTTGTCCCTGCCACCATTTCATCGACATTATGAAGATGTTCAGAGAAAAAAAGACGATGACTGGGGTGTTTAGACTTCCCTTAACTCTTTTTGTGAAACAAAACTTACGCCTCCTAATATGCAAAGATGCGAGCATACATATCCCTGGATGAAGCCAAAGGAACCAGTTCCACTTGACGTCTCTTCCGGCACGGGCTCACAATGGTTGCTTCTGTGTGGTGATTCGCCATGAAAAATGAGCCGAACTCAAAAGAGACGCAGTCTACGCTGCCACAGATTGTCGTCTTCCTCAGCGTCGCACGTCGTGCGATTTACCTCTTGAAGGTCGCTCTCGAAATTACCGTCGCAGGAAAGAAGCTCGTTACCAATTTACAGCTCTAGGGGAAGCGCGATAACTCAAGTGTGCCATGTATTCGGTGGTGACCCTATAAGGAGAAGACAGCGGAGGATACTTTAAAGTCGTTTGTCTTAGTAAACAACAAATGGCGTGTACTCGCTTCTGGGTGCTGCACTCTTCGATCAACGTGTTGAATCACCTACTAATTTGAATACAGCGATGTGTGCCTTCATTTGTCGTACCGATTCACCAATTCGTTTCAAATCTACAAGAGGCCCTGATTAATCTTTAAAATTCCGAAAAAGAATTTTAATTAAGAGCCTGTGGTTAACAAAAACTTTTGTCAAAGGAACAGATAAATATTGTGCTCGTTCCATTCCCGCGGCAATATGTCTGTTGTCTAATCCCAACACTTCAAACGTGCATTTGTAAAGTTTGAGCGTCCCAAAACTAACGGACGCCTCTGTCTGTGTAGATTCGCCTATGAATTCCGCGACTCATTAGCCAGTCGCAGTAGAACCGCTACAGTTTCAAATCACTTGTATTAAACTTCCTGGAATCGTTAGAAATTGCTTGGAGTAAATTTTCCGCCTATGAAAATACAAAAAAATGTCCACTTTCACTTTTTTGTATTGTTTATTATAGAAACGCAAGGTCTAATATATTGGCAATATCCTCCGAGGCCAAGAGTTTCTTTCTATTCAAAACAGGGGAAATAGTTTTCAGTTTTCACCAAGCGAAGTAACGAAAGTGTTTCGCAGCCACTTTGTACTGCTCGGTGAATTGCGAAGACACCGTGATTGTTGGTCAACTCCACAACTCGGACAGCATGACAAAACGATGATGCCACTACGCCTTTCGCAATTCGTATGTGGCCATTCATTGCTGTGATGAAAGTTTGGTGTCGACAGTGACGACACAATTTATGGTGAGAGACCACTAGGACGGGTACGCCGTTACCACCCGGGTATTGTGCCTGTATAATGGCCCAGATGACATTTATTCCTGAGTATATACCGTAGTATTTGGGTTGCTTTTTGCGCTATCTGCACTGGCATGTTCCGCAATACAACGTATTAAAAAGGGCTCACTTAGATGTACGGAATATCAATAATAACGATCTGCTGCCAACTGGTCTTACATTTTTCTAAAGTCTAGTTTGACTGCCTTGTTGTTGCGGGGATCGCAGTTTCCGAGGTATCGAGAAAAATCAGTTTCACAGCCAAGGCGAGGCCATCAATGCGACAACAACAGGCTTGAATGGTAAACGAAGTGCAGCTAGCAGTGGAATTTTCTAGATCTGATCTCGTGTTGTTCCAAAAAAAAAGTCACAGCTATGCCGCAATGGCGAAGCAATGAACGTGATGGCAACAAATTGGAAGGTCATGTGTAGAATGGCCAGCAGATCAGAACGTTCCCCGCGTTTCTCAAGCACAAATGACGCATAAAACGTACTCTCAGATACAGATGAATGCGAATAATTGTCTAAGTTGTCTCTTCACTTTGTCTGAAAAGCGTGCTCTTACAGGAAACGTTGACTGTTCAACGATTGAAGTGACCTTTGTGTGCCCAGTAACTTAAAAGGACGGTTCCAATAAAAACCGAACGCCAGCCAAAAAGTACGATCTTCCCCATCGCGAGATAAGGGCGCGTGAGTGAGCGATGACTTCCTGCTCTTTTCGGGGCAAAGTGCGCATGAGAGCGAGGCCGCCCCGTCATAACGATAGACAGTTATAGTTTAGCGTTAGCGTGATAGCGTAGGTTAAGGGATTGGCGTTACCGTGCAGCAAACATTCGTTGTGGGAAGCGTCTTATAGTTTAGCGGAATATCGTTCACGTGGTTTACGTGCCCCAGCTGGGATGGTGGCGCCACCTATTATATGGTTAATAAGTTACAGTGAAAATGAAAGGAAAACGAGAATGTCTGCCTATATGCCACCGCGCGAAGCATCGTTAGAAGTTTATTTTAGTGATAACAAAAGTAAATAAATATGAACCACGCTCCAAACGCGAAAACATCTACGTTGCCGATTTGTTTAAATCGATCGTGTAGTTAGGCCTGGGCGCGTTCGAAATGGGAAGCTATCTAAAAAACTACGTCAACTTATCCGTAATACTCGGTCATCCAAGCTAACTGCAGGCAAGCGAAGCCACTTTGAACAGTCGTTTGCTGCGAACAAGGTGAATCTTTCAACAACTACGCCAAAATCACTTCGAAGCGCGGCGTCCGAGAGCGCCGCCATGTTTACTTACACTACTTACGCCTACGCTACCACGGTAACGTGAAATCTCAAAAATACCGTGCGTACGGGAAGCGGTACGGGTGACGTACGTATCTGCGCATGCGCACTTCGATTCTGGTATCGCGGTAGACCCAGTAAGACGGTAAGCCAGGTATACTATAACTCTCTGATGTTGCTGTGCGCTCATGCGTCATGTTGGTGGTAATGCTGAAAACATGATAGTAACCCTCCCTTCCGAGATGCCCGTCAGCAGCGGTAAGTAGTAGATATAGATAGCTTGCCGTTTGAACGTTCAAGGACGTGATCCTTGGCGTCTCAGTAGTTAACGCCTCGCACTCACGACTCAGAGGACCCGTTTTATTCCGGGCGCTAAAGTCTTTTTCCGGATTTTTACAGCGAAAGCTGTTATGAGATCACAACTCGGATCACGCGTAGTTGCGTGTTGTCCGCCACGGTCATTGCCGCTGTCCGTAACCACATCAGGCAAAATTAGAAAAAAAAACCTTGCACCAATTACACAGTGTGGCTCGAGCTCGGGTCCGCTGGGGGCCAGCCCAGTATTATACCACTGAGCTACTCCGGTGCTGGTGACTTGTCAAACTTGCCTTAGGCAGGCTTGATGTCGGAAAAGCAATCGCGATAATACGACTTTTAAAGTGTTTTACGACAGCGAAAGAACAACCAGTCGTCGCACAATGCGATTAGCGTAACGAGTCGACCGTCCAATGTTCCAACCCATTACAAAAGCTAGTTCTTGTTTCTATATTAACTGTGGCGCATACCCACTTCGGCCATAATTCCTCATCCTCGTCAGCCCTGCATGGACAATTGGCACGAAATTCCTAGCAAGTGTTTAGCGGATACCACACTTTTCAGAACACTAACGAAAAATAGCATAGCGAATGTCGGCCTACTACCCAAAAGTTTATTAATAATGCCCTTGAGGGTACCAAGCAAGTGTACTTGCAGTAGTTACCCAATGAGTGTTTTGAAAAGGCTTTGAAAGGCCGCTCTTCTAGCTTTCGCTGTGACTGTTCTGTGCCTACCGCGCAGGCCTGACGTTTTTTTTTCTTGCATTTTCATATATATAGATGCATATACATATACGGTCAGTGACGGCGACGCCCATGTCGATGCCGACGCCGGCAGAAAGATCCAGCCAAGAGTGTCCATATAATTGCTATCGCAATGAGAGTCCTGGAGAGAGAATATTTCGCCGCTCCCGCAATCCACGCGGTTTTCGTGCTGAGTTGTCTCAACGCCCAGTGAACGGTGAGAGCCCAGCACGTGCAAGATTACGAGCCGTCCACTGATCGATGTCTATCGAGTTGCTTCTTGAGCGATCAGTTTAATAATAATAATAATAATAATAATAATAATAATAATAATAATAATAATAATAATAATAATAATAATAATAATAATAATAATAATAATAATAATATCTGGGGTTTAACGTTGCATAACCTCGGTATGATTATGAGAGACGCCGTACTGGAGGGCTCCGGAAAACTCAACCTTCAGGGGTTCATTATTGTGCACCCAAATTTATGTGGGCGCGCTTCAAACATTTTGCCGTCATTAAACATGGAGCAGCCCCAACCGGGATTCAATCTCGCGACTTTTGGGTTAGTGGTACAATAGCCCAGTGCTATACCACTATACCATGGTGGCAGAAGATATTTACTTTTAGGTCATATTGCTTCACCCAATATTGATTGATTGATATCTGAGGTTTAACGTCCCAAAACCACCATATGTTTATGAGAGACGCCGTAGTGCAGGGCTCCGGAAATTTAGACCACCTGGGGTTGTTTAACGTGCACTCATATCTGAGCTTCACCCGATAGCACACGGACGGTTTCCTTTCAGTTTGAGGAACCATCGAAGACAGGCTTCTGACGTGAGGATATGGTATTTCAAGCGCTCTTTATGTGACGAGTTCTGTGATTCGAAGGCAGCGCTTCAGAGTTTGCAATCTGCCATGCGTAGGAGGGGCCATGACCAACTGGTACAAGAAATAAGACATTGCCATCATGAAGCTCTAGCACGAGGGCATGATATTATATATCAATGGCTGCCTGGACATATCGGTATTACCGGAAATCAATTAGCCGATGATGCAGCCCGCTCAGCCCATGGAGTAACTGCCAAGGTCTAACAGCGGTGTCGCGTTTACTCCTCAAAGGGCAGCAAGTATTTATTTCCAAAAAAAAAACACTGATTTTGTTCTGTGCTAACCTGGGTGGAGTCGCCGACTGGTTGTGGTGGTCTTAGGACTTCGTTCAAGTACTTCTGGTGTTTATATAAAGTTCTCTGTATGTATGTGGTCGCAATAATTATCATTTTGAAGTGCGTGTTGGCATGTGGGTAGGTGTACAATCAGTGTGCAAGCATCACTTTCAGAATTAAATTTCAGAAAATTTACGACAAACAGACGGCATTCGAACTCAGGACCACTCAGTGAGCATACGCGTACACTAATCACTACCATGGCCGCTGGGCGTCCAGCACCCGTGCCACTACACCACACCACGCTATGGCACCACCTGGAAGGTAACAGGTTCATGTAGGCCCCGATGGGTCGTTCGCACACGGCGCAAACACTTCGGCAGTTACTCCAAAAGCATGGTGCTTGCCTACACAAGGGAAAAAGTGTCCCTCCTTGCCTTGCCGTGCACGAACCTTTGCACCCATTTAGGTTTTAGATGGAGCAAAGCGGCCTTTTTTTCGTAACTGCGCATATACTCTGGAAAAGTTTTGTCGAGTAGAATTAGTATCACAATAGAAATTTTTTTTCCCTCTAGATTAGAAGATGCAGCTCGAAACGTGGAACTCATTGTTGATGAGACGGAAGCAACACACGCTGCCATCGACGGTTAATGAGAATTCAAAGTGTTCGTAACTGTGCCAGAATAACTTACGCTAACAACAACTTGTGTAATTTGCACCAAAAAGCTGACAACAAAAAACTTTACGCTGCGTAAACGCTATGTTGCTGCCAAACCTGGTAGTATGGCCGTACGCGTCGCCTGCCAGCAGCGCCTGCTTGGCACGACAGGCCCAGAGCCAGAAAAGCCCGTAATATTAAACCTGCGTAGCTTAGAGAACATAGCATTGAAAATGCTTCTAAAGGTATGCGTTATATCGCGGTTGAAGAATACGGTAGTTTCCCGTATGGGACAACTAAACTCTGATCTGGGTACCATAAAAGCCACAGTGAAAATAAATAGAAAACTAAAGGCGTTCGATGGCGTTGTTCTCAAAGGCATGCTTAAACAGAAAAAGAAGCATCTCCTAATTTTTTGCTGTGTACCAAGTCACCCCAGCAGTCACATTTTTGGGCTTTGTGTATTCTAACCCTTTGTGCTCTGTTCGTGGCCGACAAACGATCCCTACTTATCAGGTTACCCTTTGAGAGAACGTTTTCTGAGTGTGGGTGTGTGTGCATATACTTACTTAGATTTTTTTGAGAAGGCTTACAGGTGCCAGAGTGAGCACTGACACCATCTCGAAAAGGTCAAGCAAAACATTCACATCTTACAATGGTGTTTGCCCCGTCCGCCTAGGTTTATATCTCGTCTGGAGTTCTGCTTTCTCTTGTCGTGAAATATAATTAATTTCCTTACACAAAGAAGCACTTACCAGAACTCCCTTTTGTATTATTATTTAAAGCTAAAATTCGAAACGTATTCTGTGGAAGGCACCTACTGTTGAGTGCGACACATGCAATGAAGGTAATACAAAACACACTTGATATACAGTTTTAAAGGACTGGATAGCTTACAATTACCAAAAAAGCCAGCGCTTACCAAATGTCGGACAATCCTTAGCTGAAAGTGAACCATTGATACTCAAAATAAACAAAGTAGTTGTTATTATTCTCGAAAATACGTCTCTCTTCATTGAAGCCGTTTCAATTTTCTACAAAGTGAGATAATATTCTAATGCATATTCCGATTTTGCATGAAGGTTCATAAACTTTGAATGTACATTTGTTTACTTCACCAAAAAACTATTTTTGTTCATCTCAATTATAGCACGGTAAATAGTATTTTCTAAGAAGACCCAGAAACAACTTCCGAAACGCAAGTGTATTTTGTGCAAAACAATTTTTCACGTAAGATAAACAAGCAAGGTGTAAGACAGAATGAATTCGAATGCTATCTCTCTCATACTTCCGAGCTCACGAACAAAAGAACGCCCCGATGAAAGCAAAAACAAACAACGAGCAAGTAAACAAACATATTCTAGCTCTGTAATCATCTCATTCAACCACGCACACTCAGCTCACCTCTACTTCGCGCTCTGTGCTGTTTTACGTTTTCTCTTGGTGGGCGATTTTTACCCACTGCAATCCCATGGCTGGTGACGATAGTCGTTTACAAAGCGTTTTATCTCGGACCCATTTCACAAAGGCTTTACTTTTTTCATTCTAAGTACGTCTTTTCTTAATGTACGCCTGAACAAGGACACCGTGCGCGCACAATCTTGCGCGAAGCCCATTTTGTCCTGCTCGGCTTGGTGTCCTCGTCGAGGATTTAGCCCGAGTCTTTCTTGAGTCGTCCTGTATGTGAAGGCAAAAGAGTTCGCAATCATTTTGGAATCCCGCTAGATGACCTTCAATGTCGTCTCTCATAAGCATGGTGACTCTTACATATATACAACACAAATACGTATTTTAGAAGATAAGAAAAGTTAACATCAGCGTTCACTAAAGAAACTAAATCTAAATGTAAAGTATGAAAGAAGAGAGCAAAAGTTTGCCATGTGCACCTCATAAAATACAAATGCGTTTTTTTTTCGGGTTCTTCTATAAGACCTCAAGACAATCTTAGAGGATAGCGTATGATTGAGAAACAAAGAAAAACACACGAATTCACAATAATCAAAGACATAACGTGATCACAAGAAATTCTACTGCAAACCACATGAATAATGAAACCAGCAAACACCGCGAGTTGCAGAAGTCGTTTTCATGCAAAACAGTTAGTGAGATGCAGCCAATGCCAATATTTTCACTTTGAGCGAGGCGTTGCCAATTGGATCGACGAATGTGTGTGAATTTAGTAGTCGTGCGCGTATCTTGTGCTCACCTGAGAAGTGAAATACACTGGAGGTCAACGCTAGCCCTTAGGTCTGACGTAACATCAGTACACACGTTAGAGCACAGATGCAACTTTTATCGGAACGAATACGACGCATTCGCCCTATCTCCCTTCCCGCATTGTAGGAGGGCAAACCGCACACGCATCTGGTTGACTGCTCCGCCTTCCCTTCGTTTTCTTCTCTCATAGTCATTATCGCATTCCCCACCGTATTCGAGCAGCGCTAGACGCAGAGCTAGAGTAGTAAATGTGAATTACGTTGTCACAAAAGCGTATAGCCAACAGTTTAAGGACAAATGGGTTTGCAACGATATGATTCTTGTGTAAAGCATTTTTTGCATACGTTTCAAGCATTACCGTGGCTGAATGGTGGAATACTTGACTACCACGTAGCCTGGCTGTGGTTGATCCCAGGTGGTGCTGAGTTAGATATTCTTTTCTTCAACCAGCAATTTTCGCTCATCCGCAACGTCATCAAAATCGGTACATCTTTTCCCACGTGGGCTTTTTAAATGTGTTGCTTTACGACCTCCAAAGTCTATTCGCATTGTCCCCACATGGGTCATATATAGTGCAAATGAATCGAGCCACATACTCATATGCCAAGGTCTGTTTGTAGCAGTAGGTAGATAGGTAGATAGGTAGGTCGATAGATAGATAGATAGATAGATAGATAGATAGATAGATAGATAGATAGATAGATAGATAGATAGATAGATAGATAGATAGATAGATAGATAGATAGATAGATAGATATTTTGTTCTGTGAATTGTGGTGAGCGATATTTTACTTCGTCATTAAAAAGACAAGCCCTATGGCTGCTTATCGAATGTCCTTTAAAACAGCGGTTCCCAACTCTTTAGCTACTGTCAAAAGCACTAAGGAAAGCTTTCTGTGAAAATGCCCGTTGCACTGTTTGTGAAATAGGCAGTGATTCGAGACAGGGAGTCGGCGGAGTTTTATTGCGGGTGGACCAAAATATCTACATAAGATGGCGCAACGGAAGCATCAATAAACGCAAACAAAACTATCTTGAGGTTTTATAAATTTATTTTAATTTATGTGGCACGCAATGAAACAATCTTCGATTTTAGATACACTGACCCTTCTAAAAAACGTATTTAAAAGCGGAAGATAC
The DNA here is from genome assembly GCF_013339725.1 of Rhipicephalus microplus. Lineage (NCBI taxonomy): Eukaryota > Metazoa > Arthropoda > Arachnida > Ixodida > Ixodidae > Rhipicephalus > Rhipicephalus microplus. Next base: position 20,146 of record NW_023607515.1, read on the forward strand.
ATATTTAGGTCGCGTTTTTTACACTTCAGTGAAACCCCGAAAGACAAGACAAGCGAAGTATATCTCAATGCAGCCTTAGCCAGGGGGATAAGAATGGCCAAAGACCCAACAAGCAGAACTTCTCGAAGCACTCAGGCAGCGGCCGGCTGTCAGCTCTTTCTGCAATCCAGCTTCAGATAGTACAAGTGTCCGGAGGAGCTTTCCTTAAGTTTAATGAAATGCTCCGTTCTTAGCCGCCTTACTTGAGAAAAGATTTAAATAGTTGTCCATTTTGTGCCTCGGGTCTTCATGAACAAAGCCTCGTTCTCGAGAGAGACGTGTTCTTTCGCTCGTTTTTTTTTCCGCTGCATATTACTACAACCGGAAGTGAATAAAAGAAACGTGAAAAGAACAGTATCAGACCTTCTCCCCCTTCCGCCCTTCCTCTGGTTTATCCCGTAGTATAAGCCCGCTTCTGTTTCCCCTGAGGGCGAAAACGGACGCGTTGGAGACACTCATCTATATACACCAAAGACAGCACGCGCGCTTCCATTTCGACAGATAGCGCCAACAATGCATCGCTCCGGCGTATTCGGCTGCTGCGGCGGGGCGGCGGTTTCAATCGAGCAATTTCTCCCTCCCTATTGTGGGACTGTCGCCGAGTTCATTACGTCTGTCTCGGCGCATATCCCTCGTTCATTCTTGCTCCTTCTTTCGCCGGCATCGACAGCTGGCTCGTCCTTTCCTTCGGGGTGCGTACGCTGGCTTGCATTTGCTCAATAAGGAGCATGGGCTGCTGCCGCCACCACACGTGCACGCTCGACGTCTCTTCCCCGTCTCCCTCGTACAGTCGCTCTCCTTTAAGCAAAGCCGTTGCCTTTTCCCTTTGTCCCTTCGAGCGCGTGTGTGCGGGAGAGCTCTCAAAGGCTCCTTGTCCTCTCTGGCTCGAGTAGTTGTGTCATCAAGAGAATAGGAGTACGCTATCATCGTGAACAACGCGACGACGACGGCGGCGCTCAGCGCGCATCTGTAATTGGACGGCCGACGCATCGTTAAGTCCCTGCTCGTCATTGTAAAGTGAGAGCTGGCCAAAGGCCAGCGGCGTCCATTGTGCGACGCCTCGTCTGAGTGAGCCGCTTGTCCGTCCTGTGCACACTTTATCGCGCCTAGAGAACAGCGTGAGAGGATGTGTGTTGTTCCAGGGCCTAGTGTTTCCTTCTTTAGTTGTTCTTTTTGTGCGGGAATCTCTCTGTAGGCGTGACTTCGGTGGCCCTCTTGGGAGTCAATCTTTTAATCTTTTTTAAATTCTTCTTTGCTTTTTTTTTACGGCTGATGTTAACGACACCATGAGTGGAAATTGGCAGGCACCTAAAGAGCCGCAGGCAGGATGTTTTTACAAAGGAGAGAACAGTACAACACTTTCGTCTAGCCTGTACTTGAAATCCTGCCTATATAGTATACAACCCTAGGCGTGCGTGTTACAGCTGCTACTGTAAAATATTTTAGCGGTTCTCTGAAACTTTCCCTGCTTATTACAGTAATGACCATGTACATATACGCTGCTTGCCGGTCCCAAACAGTGCTTTATATAAATTTTAATTTAGAGTTGTTAGACTTTTTTAACAATCGGCACATCGGCAGTGAGAGAGCGCATGCCTCTTTCATTCCGACTGCTTGTGTGTAGAAAAAAATGTTTGCTCTGTGATTAATTTCTTTAACGACGGCAGCCGAATGTTCGGTCTTCGTTTACTGTATGAAATATAAACTGCCATTTGTGGTGCATGTGAGAAAACCCTGATATTCGATACACACGACCTCCCAGCTTTGCAACTCTCTAACAGCTTTCGGGCTTCTTCCGATTTCTGTGTTGCCTTTGCGACAGCCCATTTGACCAAACCCCGCAAGATGTTGAGGTGCACCAAAAATATTTAAATTTCACTTTTCGTTTCACTCATTGCCGAGGGTTCTATTGGACCATTCCATGTACCACTTTGAATTTTCGGGCACTGCTGACACCACCCAGAACATGCACGGCCAATAAATAGGTAGTTATTTTATGGGAATTATTCATAATATTTTAACCAATAACAGTATCAATATTCTGAGCTTTCACAAGCTATACAGTTAGTCGAAACCCAACTATCTACCTTGAGACGAACTATCACGTTCTACTTTCCTCACTTCTGTAGCGAAATAACCATTGCCTTATAACTCCTAACTGCAGAAGGCAGCATCATCATCGGTTTACAATTGCTGTACGGCCCGTTGTAACCACATATAAAAAAAGCAGTGCGATCAAGAGCAGCCTGTATTTTCCTTTCTTTGCGTGTTGGTCTTCTTTTGAGCGTTACATCACAACCTGTACTTTGTCGGTAATATTTTCTCTGAGCGTCGTTATTACAATTTTTTTGCCTTCATACACCGGTGTCTGCGTGCGTAGCACAACCATTCAATGACACCCCCAATCTTTTGCCTTTTCATGCTGCAGAAACGACTCTTTTCACTTCCGCTCTTTTGCAAGGTTTTCGTTTTCTTATTTCTGGACGTTCCAGGGCAGCACGTCGTTCTTGCTTTCTCCTGCCCGATTCATCGGCTTTTTTCACGAGCCGACTGGTGACCACCGATGCGGAAAACGAAAAGTACTGAGCTTTAATAAATGCCGCCGAGAGCATTGAGGTTTCTGGCGGCTTTCAAACGCTGGACGCGCGATAACACTTCACAAGAGAACTTCGACGACAAAATGAAAATCAGGGGGAAAACGTAAGATAAAGTGCCCATGTTGGGCAAAAATCCTCGTAGTAAAAAAACTTTCGGCGGAGAAGGAAGACGAGTGAATGCGCACTGGCCGAGAAAGAGATAGATAGATAGATAGATAGATAGATAGATAGATAGATAGATAGATAGATAGATAGATAGATAGATAGATAGATAGATAGATAGATAGATAGATAGATGAATAGATGGATAGATAGATAGATAGATATGTGGGGTTTAACGTCCCAAAACCACCATATGATTATGAGAGACGCCGTTGGGGAGGGCGCCGAAAATTTTAACCACCTGGGGTTCTTTAACGTGCACCTAAATCTGAGCACACGGGCCTACAACATTTCCGCCTGCATCGGAAATGCAGCCGCCGCAGCCGGGATTTGATCCCACAACCTGCGGGTCAGCAGCCGAGTACCTTAGCCACTAGACCACCGCGGCGGGGCCGAGAAAGAGAGAGAGATAAAATAAGGGAACGCAAGTACTGATTTTGTTATTATATGCCGCGTCAAATTAAGCCGCGCAGTCTGCTGGAAGGAATCAACGAACATTATGAACAGTTCAAGTTTAGGTCGTCACACAGGGTCGGCAAAGGAAATGAAGTGAAACAAGGGCAGCGGATGGTGGGAAGAGCAGAAACGAACAAGTGGTGAAAAGAATGGTAAAGGCAGTTGCCAATTTTCCTGTGAGCTCGTACAGTACGGCGAGTAACCGTAGCTCGCGAGAAGCGTGGAGGCGTTCTTGCGCAACGACCCGTGACCGCATGACCAGGGTTACTTCCGAAATACCTACCCTTTCCCACTCTAGATCGCTTGTCGTCCTTAGGTGTCCGAACAGCGTGAAAGCGATTGACAGATGTGCGAGGTGGACGCGGCACGGGAGACCGGAAATGAAACAAGGAGGAAATGAAGCGCGGCGCGTCACAGTTCCGACGGGGGGCAGCAGAAATGCTGCAACGACGTCATTTCGCTCATATTCGGTATTGCTTTATTTTCTTAGGGCAAAGAAGAAGGATAGCGGGAAGGAATAGCCTCAGGGACAAGTACCAAAATGCTTGAGTGCAGCCTCAAATGACACGTAACGGGCTGCTGTCTCGAAGTAAAAAGAAAAGTGCCTCACACTCGTCTATAAGCCGTGTGATCTGGTTGGGGCGTTCCGAAGTTGCAGCCAGCCAAAGGAAGATGGAGGTTAGCCGCGTGTGTATGACATGGCAGAAAGTGGCGCTTGCGGGTTCTGTTTCTCTTTTTTTATACTATGACATTGGCCCTTACGCAACATAGTGTGTGGTGGCTCTACTTGTATCGTTGTAACACAAGTCTGTAGATATTCACTTGGTATCTTGTCTTGTTTCCACATAAAGGGCTAGTGGAAAGGAAGTATGTTCAAGTAAGGGAAGGAATTGTAAAGGACATTGCTCATTACATATTTGATAAGCTATTGCTTGGCATTTGAGACGCACTTTCAGTTACAGTTCATGAAAAAAAAAAGGAAGCTTGTTGGGACTCCGGTTGTCTGCGTACTTGGTATATTCAGCGAAATTTAAGTTAGACGCACTTGAGCAGGCTGGGCTGTCATCGACGCTAGGCGTAACGCAGGCGAAACCACGTGTAGCGTAGCCTGGTAGCGCATGCTCACGCAAGCGATCTATTCTTGCTGTTGCTCTTCGAGCGCTTTGAAAGAAATAATAACGTAGATGAAATCGCATATAATATAGACATCTGTAGCATTTGAGCGTGTCCCGATGCCAGTATCCTAGAACAAACATATAAATTGAAAAAAAATGAAGTATGAGAGAAATAGAAAGAATAATGACGGGAACAGGGGAATCAAAATAAAGATAAGAGTTAGAAAGAGAAAATCCAGTAAAAACAGAAAAATGCTAAAGGAAAGAGGGAGGGCAGGAAAGAAAGAGTAAGCCGAAGAAAAAAAAGGATTCGTGCTTACTTGTTGATTGGCCCTTTTTTGGGAAGGTACCCTAATTTTCTTACTGAATCTATTGCTAGTTAGCAATGTCCGTTCAGTTCCTAGCGTACCCGTTAGTTCACAAATCTGATTAGCATGAACAGAGATAACATGTAGAGGATGATCACATTTTTATAGCGTACCGCGAAAAAAAATCATGACACATAAAAGTTGTTAGGCCGAGAAAAGAAATCAGCTCATACATATCTTCAATGCGACAAGGCGAATTTGAGCCGCGCAAATGTTAATTATGTAACAGTGTCCGAACAATTCTTCCTTTTTTCTAACAGCATGCGTTATCTGCGTGGTTCCTTATTGAGCTGACCGATGTGATGCAATGCTCAAACGAAAGGTTTAAACACGGTGCAAGCGAGGACAATCGAACGATTCGCTGAGTGGGGTCGATCTTGATGCGTATAGTCTTGCTGAGCTAGCGCGAAGACGCAAGGAATTGTAATCGCCACTCTGAGTAGGCTTACGTTCGCAAAGTTGTTCCAGTGACTACTTACGCTGCCAAACTGAGCTTAAGGATGAAGGAAGAGGGGGCAGCTCTCACGAATCGATTAGTGCGTACCACGTGTAAGACGTTTTGCAACGCTGTTTGCTCTGACATACATTCTCGTTTAATTTTAGCGGCGTTAGGAGGAAGGGAGCGCATCGTAATGTGCAACACTGCGGTATCATAATACGGATTTTCGTATTTAAACACCACTATCTGAGAAAAATCTGCTGGAACTATACAAACGAAACTGCTGACGTCGCCGAAAGGTCAGACATTCGTTATCTTTTCCAGAAAAGCTTTTTTTTTGCGCAATCCCCTTAAATAACCGCTACAGTATACGACTCGTTTGATTTGTGGGGTTTAACGTCCCAAAACCACCATTTGATTATGAGAGACGCCGTAGTGGAGGGCTCTGGAAATTTTGACCACCTGGGGTTCTTTAACGTGTACCCAAATCTGAGTACACGGGCCTACAACATTTCCGCCTCCATCGGAAATGCAGCCGCCACAGCCGGGATTTGGTCCCGCGACCTGCGGGTCAGCAGCCGAGTACCTTAGCCACTAGGCCACCATGGCGGGACTACAGTATTCGACTCACCGTTGATGGTGCATGAAAACGCGAGGCTCTCGCTTCATTTGAGTAACAAGCCCTTGTCTAAGTTCCAGTCGTGTATTGCGCATAGTTTAACACAGGTGACCGCGCTACCAACGACTGGCTCGAAAATAAACACCTCACACCCGCTACCTTCGTATGCTCTTCAATTGTGTGTTTCATGCTAAGTATGCCGAACGTTGTCTCCCTACATGTAATCAGTGCGATAAGAAAACCCGTAGGAATGCAGCTGTGGTCGAACAAAAGACAAGATTTAACTGCAAGAAAAAATCAGCTCAGCTGCCGTGATACTTCAGCACATAAAATGACGCTCTCCTCGGAAAGAGGGCATGTGTTGAGCTACTCGCAATGGTGGCTCCATTTCTATTGAGTCCAAATGCTAAAGTGGCCCTGTTTTAGATTAGCATGCTCTAAAACGATAACAACAAAAGAAGAAAAGACAAGAAAACACTATTGCCAAGCCTCCCTCCACAGTTTGTCGAGCGTTTTGATTCCCACCCCTTTCAAGATACCCCTTTCAAGAGCGGATGCGGCGAGGCAGATTCGTCAACTGGCCCGCAGTCTCACGCTGACCGAGTGGAATACACCAAGCATACGACGTACACGACTGCACGAGCTCGACCCATCACTACAACTCCGGCCTCCACCCGGCCTACATCGACGTGAAGCTTCGCTTCTCTATCGCCTTTGGCTGGGAGTTGCTTTCACGAAAGCATATACCACGTTCATCAGAACTACTGACAGTGCGGCGTGCGATGTTTGCGGCACCGACGAAAATATCGAACACCTGCTGTGTCATTGTCCTCGATTTGCCTCAGAGAGACAAGTACTTGCCAACGCAATGCGGCGACTGGATGATCGGCCTCTTTCTGTGCAGGTGCTATTACAGCAACGTACACATGCCTCGACAGCCCACAAGGCAGTGAAAGCCCTGCTGCGTTTCCTGAGAAAGACAGGCTTGTGTGAACGCCTCTGACATGCGGTAGATTTATACACGCTGCAGTGAAATTACTGTCAGTCTCTCCCCCACCCCCTTTTTTCCCTCTCTTCCCTCTTTCTCGTCTTTCTTGTCCCCTTCCTTTATCCCCCAGTGTAGGGTAGCCAACCGGATGTCTTTCTGGTTAACCTCCCTGCCTTCTCCCTTTTTGTTGCTTCCTTCCTTCCTTCCTTGATTCCCACCTACGGCGAGGTTTTTTTATGGCACACTATGACATACAAAGGTTAATTTAGCTACGCACCATGCTATATTACCAACGTTAACGTGACAGAGAGGGGGAGGACTAGTTACAAGTTTCAAGTAAACGGATGATGGTGGCCTGACGGGCTTCCTTCGCAACAAATACAAGTCCACTTTCCAGGTACCCTCCACGCTGTACGTTATTACAACTTCTGTGAAGTATGGTGGTATTCAATTTATGGTGGTATTCGTCATTATGCGGAGAGGTGTGATACTAACGATACACCTTACAGGTGTATCGCAGGTATCACAGGTGCAATTTGTGCATTAGATCCACTTTGTTCATACTGTGGGTGATGGCGATGAAGAATTATGGCTTAGCATTTGCTTATGGGCTGAAAACGTTCAACAACCCACTGGTTACGCTTTCCGCATTGTGTATTGCCTCGCTAGGTATTTCGCATTCTATAAAAGTAATTGCTGTGCTTTGACGTTCCGGGACCACCACATTATCATGGTAGATGCCGTAGTGAATGGCTCCAGAAGTTCTGATCACCTGGCGTTCTTTAACGCGACATAAATCGAACTACAGGTGTCTCGAGCATCACTGCATTCACCAGAAATGCGGCCACCACTGCTGGGATTCGATCCCATCACCTGCGGGTCACGATCTGAGTGCTTAGCCATTAGACCATCGTGGCGGGAATATTTCGCATACTATGACACTTACATCTTATTTTCCTCATATACAGCGGTTAATAGACATGTTGACGTCGTACCTTTTTGATGTGAAACATGTATAGAGTCTTTTAGCTATACAGTGTCAAACACCTGTACGGCTACGTGCGAAAATACTGGATTGCTATGGAGAACTCCCAGGCTGGAACCTCGTTCTGTCCGGCCGCGCCGTGGTGGTCTAAGGGATAAGGTACTCGGCTACTGACTCGCAGGTCGCGGGGTCAAATCCCGGCTTCGGCGGCTTGAATTTCAGTGGAGGCAAAAGATTTGTAGGCCCGTGTGCTCAGATATGGGTGCACGTTAAAGAACTCCAGGTGGACAAAATTTTCTGAGCCTTCACTACGGCGTCTCTCTTATTTATATGGTGGTTTTGGAACGTTAAACCCCACGTAGGCTACACGGAGCAATAAAAACAAAAAGCAGGGGAGAATGAAGAATGCAGAAACTACCGGATGCCATCGTGGAATACAAGTTTAAATCCAAGCTTGCTAAACAGCATTATTTCAGCATGACGTTACCTACTTTTGTTATGATTTATCCCCGGATATTTTAGAATCAATTTCGCGCCAAGAACACAACAACATCGCATCTCCTCTTTGAAGAAAAAATGGTTATGGCTAACACATGTCATGATTTATTTCTCCAGCGCCTACTGGAAGGTACCCGTCAATTAAAGAGCAACAAAGCACAAAAATCGACAAAATACATATTTCTGACGCTGGTATTTGCAACCTGCTGCTAAAACTCAACCACAAGAAAAGTAGTAGCCCCGATGGTACACCCAATGTTTCCTAAAATATGCAGAATGATGTAGTCAACATATAGTTATCAGTTTCCGAAAATATTGTTAGGCTACAAAACTGCCTAACGATTGGAAAGTGGACCAAAGTGATACCAATACACAAAGGAGGCAACGCATCATTACCCTCAAATTTCAGACTGATTGATTGACCAGAACTTCATGAAACTCCTTGAACACATAATGCTAAAACACATGACATTATTCCTAGGGCAAATTAAATTTTTCTCGCCCAACCAACACAGCTTTAGCAGTGACTTGCCGACAGTTACCCAGCATACTGAACTAGTTCATGATCTTGCTGTTGCAGTTAACAACCATGCTCAAACTGACTTAGTTTTACTCTACTTTTCTAAGGCATTTTATTGTGTATGACACAGCAAACTGGTAGCTAGAGTCGATAGCGTTTTTGGAATAAGGAAAACTTCTCCTTGAGTAAATGTTTTTTTTATTTAGCCAACCACAATTTGTACTTTATGAACAAGCGTTTTCTAACACAGTCAGTGACATCCACAGTTCCTCAAAGCTCTGTGCTTGCGCCTTCCTTTTTACTAATGTACATTTAATATCACTGATAACAATGATTTCAATATAAAATTATTCACAGAAGACTGTGTCAATTAAAAAGATAAAATTATTTACAACGACCATAGTAAGCCTAACGATTCTTTAGCCGTCTTAGCTGATTGGTGCTCTATGTGGCGGATGAAAATAAACACGCAAAAAATTGGCAGATGCCACGTACAGTGGGAACAGATGATAGGCGAAGCACGAATGCGCAAGGTTGATATCTCACCTTCAAATCGAACAAGGTTACGAGGCGGAGGTAAATTATGCCGTACATTACTGCCATATCATGATTCTCATATTTGCACATGTCCTTCACCTTCGCAACTATTCACGTCGCTTCATACCGAATTTAGTGCATGTAGAGCTAGCAGAACTACCCCGAGCGTGCTATGATCGTAACATGTTGTCATGTTTTACATGACACGCATATCATGATTATGTTTGTACCTATCATTTACATTTATCGTCCATTCACGTCACATAATACAAAATTTGGTGTATCTGGAGCTAGTGAAACGGCCGCGAACACGCTATGAGCGTAGCATGTAGTCATACTTTACATGACACGCATATTATTATTATCATGTTTGGACGTGTCATTGATCTTCGCCATCTATTCAATTCACGAGATATCAAATTTCGTATATGTGGAGCTAGGTAAACGGCCGCAAGCGCAACATGAGAGCGGTATGTAGAGATGTTCTTACATGGCACGCGTGTCTTGATTACCATGCTTGTGCCAGTCATATACATTCATCATCCATTGGCGTCAACTAACTCCAAAATTGGTATATGTGGAGCTAGCGAAACGACCGCGAGCGCATCATGAACTACCTAATATACTCCTACGTAACGTTGACGAGCGCACACGCTTGACGCAGCGATGCTGCGCCCGTAAAACGGACGCCAGGTGCAACCGACGCGACCAGAGTCCGTCGGCGCGGCCGGGCGGCAACCGGATCGACATGCAACATGCTGCATTTCTCACCCATGACGTTACCCAGCTTACCCAGACAGCACTGCGTCTGCCTCTCTTCATGATGGAGGGACGCCGCGTGTTCAAACGCGCATGCGTCAAAGCAACGCCGCGCGGCACGTGCCCGCAAGTATATGGCAGGCAGATGGGCGCCTGGCCTGCCATCGCCAGCGTTAAGCGACAAAACGAACGCCGGCGCGCACGCGCGCCGGGTCACGTCGAAGTCTATTGGCGCCTTGAGTATGGCATGTGGTCATGTTGTCATATGACGTGCCTCTCATGAGTATCGTGTTTGCACCAGTCACATCCATTCACGTCCCGTAATACCAAATTTGGTATATGTGAAGCTAGCGAAACGGCCGTGAACGCATCATGAGCGCGGCATGTAGTCATGTTTTTACATCACACGCATCTCATGGTTATCAGGTTTGGATCAGTCACATATCTTGGTTATTCCTTCATGTCCCGTTATATCAAATTTGGTAGAAGCGAAGCGAGGAAAATGGCTCCGAGCGCACCATGAGCGTGGCATGTAGTCATGACTAGTCATAACATGAATATTATGACATGCATTTCATGACTTTCACGTTAGAATCTGTTACTGATTTTCGCTAGCAGTCATGTCATATACCATGCCAGTTTTGCAACATGTCAGGTGAATGAAACCACCACTAGAGCAGCAAGACCATGAAATGTAAATCATGACATTCATGAATTACATATGATGATTTTCATGTATAGATTAGTCACTTATGCTCTTCATAAAGTCATGTTATGGCATACGAAGTTTGGTATCGATACGAATATTGAAACGGGCAGGAGATCTAAAAGTCATAAGCGGATAGATAGATAGATAGATAGATAGATAGATAGATAGATAGATAGATAGATAGATAGATAGATAGATAGATAGATAGATAGATAGATAGATAGATAGATAGATAGATAGATAGATAGATAGATAGATAGATACGCTCAAAGTCGCCAAAGTTCCCTAAGGAATGCTTTGCATTTAAAATCAGGGATATTGACTGTAATCAGAAAAACAAAACCATCCAACTGCACAAACATTATTAATGGTACTTCACCTCAAAAACCTGAGAAACATAAATACGCAGGAGATACATTCACTTCTGGTTTTAAATGGGACAAAACATAGATAATATTACCATTTTTTTTAAACGAAGTCCCGCGCTTTCAATATGAACGAAGCTGTTGGCTTACAAATAATTTGTATGGCCAGTTCTTGATTATGCCAACACAGTGTGGTTTCCGCATACGCAGACAAACATAGGAAAATGAGAGGAAATACAAAGGAAGGCTGTTAGGTTCATCCACAACAAATACTCACACTTTAATCGCCAGCAGACCTTTTAATACACTCCGACTCACAAACACACTCCACAAGAACAAAAAATGCTCGCATTAAATTTCTGTTTCAGCTACTCGAAAAATAACTACAGGATGGATACTTCCAAATACGTCTCATGTTTCCAGGCTAGACAAACACGAATAAGCATGCACGCACATTGACAGATTGCTTATGCAAAAACGATGCATTCATGTGTTCATTCTTACCGCTCGCAATAGCAGAATAGAATCAACTTGATGCTCCCAACTGATACAAACAAAGAATTATTATCTGAATTGACGTCATCAATATAAGAGACTGTGCACGCATAGGCGCATAACTTAACAATTATTTAGACATTTTCAAACAAATTCTCAGTGTTTACAATTCAAGTTTTTAATACATTTGCGCTCTCGATACTAAAGTTATCGTAATTACGTCCGTTCTGTTTTCATTTAACGGCATACCTTTCCTTTTTTTTTTGCATTCAGTTTGATGTCAGCATTGAATAATATTTAGATCTTGCATTATATTTCGTGGCCATTTTAATTGTTTATTATTATTATATTTAACTCTTGCATTCGTCAATTGTATTGACGTTATTTTTCTTTTCTTGTTATGCTTGTATTTGCTTTGAACGCTGTTTCTTTTTGTTATGTTTGGTACAAGATATTGAACTGCCCAACTGCCACGCTCTCGAAAGAGAGAAGCAGTATTGTAAATAAGTAAATAAAGAAATAAAATATCAATCAATTGATCCACCCTGTTCAATCCAGGGAAGGTATTTCTACAGCGCCACAGTACTCCAGTGCAACTGCAGCGCCACAGACGACCATTGTTGTGATCTCGTAATTCAGTTCGCTGGAAAATGTCATACGCCAAACTCGCGGTTCATTGCATCAAGGAATACAATCCTACTCGCCACGAGGGAATACTGAAAAGGACTTATTATCGTGATTTCGACTGAGTCTCCAAATCACTGCGGTATAAACATTTGGAATTTGTTTCGCTTCTTGTACTACCTTTGAGTTACGTAAGCTCGCTGCGTCAGGCAGAAATTGGCACGTAGCGCTAACAAAACACTTACGCATGCCAATAAAAAAACGTTTTTTTTTGTTGGCTAACTAATGCCCATCCCATAACAAGCTGTAAAGCACTTAGTACTCTGTCGATGACAACTGCAAAATCCCCACCTAAACAGTTGCAATCAAATGCGTTTTGGAATGATCAATAACAAATATATAGCGAGAAATCAAAAGCGCATGCTGGCATTTTTTTCGTGCGAAAGTGCGGTCTTCCCATAATGAAATATTACAGGCTATAGAATACGATGACATAATAAGCTTTGTTGCAAAAATAATGCTTAAAAAGTCATTATAGCTATGGCATTTATTAAATAGCAGCCTTAGCGTGCAAGAGGAGTCATAGTGCGTACTTCTTTTAAAATAGCATCACGCAGAGATAATCAAACATGATTGAAAACTTTAATTTACGCGCTTTAATTCACGTTTAGACATTCAAAAATATTGCCAAGGTGGAATTATCTGCGCGTTTTTAGTGGCGCAGTTCGTAACCAGCGCGAAACTTGATGCAGTTAAAAAACGTGTTGGCACCTATATCCGGGTGGGATGCTCGTTCGCTTTGCTCAAAAGTGAAAGTTACTGAACAGTTAACTAACATTAACAACACTAGTGATCCGGTATACATTTCTACGAAAGTAGTTCTACACAAGCTATAGTGCATAACGCTGCTGGGGGCATTTTTTGTTGTTAAAAACCACCTAAGGCAATCAGGTGGACACGAATGTGTCGTCGCAGCATCTTTTGAAGTATAAGGATACCAGAAAGGGAACTTCTATGTGCAGGTTCTTCTGAGTTCGTGCATATGTCCTGCTTGTGAGCCTATTAATGCAATTCCATTATTGTACTTTGCTGTTTCTCAACTTGTGACGCACTTCTAACGACGAAGCCTGTCATCGCCACTTTCCTAATGTCCCTGCTCATCGCTTTGGTCCGTCTCCTCCCATCTCATTTTCATCTTTATATTCGTGCTTCTCAAGTATGTGAGAATGTAGACCATTCTTTGAGTAGACCGTCCATCATACACCATCTCTTCTGCCCATACAAAAGTTTGTCCTCACCACAATTTCGGCGCAAATTTGTAGCCAATAAGTACGCCTCCCCGTTCACATTATTCCTTCCAATTGACATGCAAACTTTACCTATAGCTTTCCGTTCATTCAATTTGCACCAGTGCTTTCTTAACGCGATTCAGCCAATTCTTACGTTCATGTGAAAGCTTAAAAAAAGAAAAGTATTCTGATACATCTTTCTCACTCAGACTACGCCTTCCAGTCAACTAGAAGCTGCATTCAATCAAAGATGCAACTATCTTTCACGATTTACATTTACCCGTTAAAATTTAGCATGGTGTCTCAAAAGCGTATGTATTTTATTTATATGTGCAATCATTATTGTAAAGGTGTGCGTCACTGGACTCGAAACCTTCAAGGAATGGAAGATTCGGTGTCAGATACAGTCGCGAATTCTCACTGATGAAATGAGAAAGAGGTGAAAATTTTCAATATTGAAGTAACCAGTTTTATCAAGACGTGCTTGATATGTATATTCATGTTACTTCCTACGTATGTTTTTGAGCCGTTAAGGAAACACGTGTCACTGAAACTTTCAGCAAGAGTTTAACTTCATTTCTTTTTAACGACAAACACTGGGAGCTCTTTGGAAAAGGTAATCGGCACGCACATGCGGATTGTTTCAAACATGTAGGCATAATGAAAGATGCAGAGCGCTCGAAGACGCGCATATTTCAGCGAATGAAATCTTCACCGTCATCGCTGCGACCCGTTTTCCATGACTGACTGTCGCGAACCTTTACATCATGCCTTTACTTTCATGTGGAAGCTTCAGTTAGACTTATCTTGCAAAACAAGATATCTTAACTGCAATTCTCCGTTTCGTTTTTCAAATACAGAAGTAGAAAAACACGCGGAAGCCTGCGATCTCGAAGCAACGGTTTCTGCGACGGTGAAGCGCTGCGTGGCACGTAGACTTCCAGCTCTCTACGAGGACAGTTTCTTTGCTTCGACTTCCCTTCGTTGTGCAAACCTCGGCACGAGCAAGTCTATTATGCTGCCGTAGGCATCACCCGCCTTTGGCTAAAGCCGTCGACTCGGGCGGCATAGACAACGTATAGCGCCGCAATTAGAGAAGCGTGCGCGTGAGAAGCTGCTTTCAAAGCAGGCTTCAGGAAACTGGAAAGAGGGATAAGAAAAAGGAGGTCAAGCAAGCCGGCAGGGTCCTTTAAGTGTCGTTTTTTTTTCCCTCCCTTTGCTGATTCACGCCACCGCGAATTCAAATGCCCTAAGCAAACTAGCGAGAGAGTTGGAGAGGCGCAAAATTCAGCATAATAGCGACGGCGCTAGCTCGGAGCATCATCCCAGAATTTATAATTGCGAGAAAATGAACAGAAAGTTTAAAGGAGCTTTATTTTTCTTCTGGTGTTGGCTCACTTCTACTGCGGGAATATGTAGTGAGATGAATGTATTCTCCCCGAGGGCCAAGGCAACGTTGAGATGAGAGGATTAGTCTTTTGGGGGGCATAGCCAAGAAGTGAGGCGCCTTACGCTGATTTCGATTGTATTATTGTAGAGAACGGATAGCAAGAGTGGATACGAGCGTGTGAAAAGGAGAGTTGATTCTGTATCTTGTTCGACAGCGAATAACTTCTGCTGCTCGTTGACGCTGCCTGGGTGTGAAGCTTCCATAATGAGTGGTTTCCCACGTTGAGAATTATTATAATTACTAATGAATGACCGACTTTTTCTGACAAATTGCTAGCTGGAGGCTGTTCCAGAGAGTCTTCGACGCTAGCAATGTAACTTTATCTACGGCACTGTGTTAACGTTACTGATGACAGGAGACGAACCAGAAAAAGGAAAGAAGATAGAACGTATTCTAAGAATTCGCGAATTCCGAACCTTGTGTACCGTTGGCATAAAATGATTTGATTACAGCTGCGTTTCCATAAAAGTCGTACAGAACTCGATGTAGTACAGAATTGTTTGTAGTATTTTGAGTATTCGCGATTTCCAAATCTTGTGTACCATTGCCCAAAATGATTGTGATTGCGGTGCGTTTCCGTGAAACTCGTACATCACTCGATGTAATACAGAACTGCTGACGGAAGCCAAAACGCAGCAACTTTTTGAAGAAAGTTCACCTTAAGTGTGATAAAGTCAATTAGCACGTCTACCTATACGTGAAAATCAGGGAATAATGCAGTGCGAGATGACACCTAATATTCTTAGCACAATATAGCAGACAAATAACTGTGTGGTAATAGTTATACTAATCGAACTTTACCAACAGGTATAGCCTCTAGGAATGTGCTTGATTTCCATGGCATACAAATATCTTAAGCGATTGTATTAGGCTCAAACATGCTGCAGCATGGTGTGCGTACACTTGACGGAATGAGTTTAGGGCTGTTCTAGTTTAAAAGCATTATATTGCACGGCTGGCTGCAGTCACGCTTATTGACGCCTGCGAGAAAATTATAAAAGAAGACTGTGAACTATTGCTTGATTGACGCTTTTTTAATGCTTGGTGAACACATACTAAACTATCGCTAAATGAAAACGAGGTCGGGGGGGAGGGGCAGTGATTTATTGGCTCATTGAACACAAATTTGCACTAAGACACCGCAGCCTGACGATGTGTAATGAAAACTGCAGTTGACTTTGCAATGCGCATTTTAAGTTCCTCTTTTGATACAAATATTATGTTTGCTGCCACATGGGGGTGCAAGTGGAGCTGTAAATGATTGCAAATAAAATATGGTAACGTTGGTTTAATTACTACCATAATGTTAATCAAGCGAAATTGCTTGTGTCGTCATGGAAATGCATAAATGAGTTACGTTAACTTTTATTCACGTGCTTTGATTCCTGCTTCATTATTAATGGTCATACCACTTCGAAGCAACAAGGCCACATATATCGTCAATGATCCAAAAAAGGAAGGGGGAACGTCACCATGTAGCACTGTGTTCTGTGTTTTTGGTTTTGGTTTAGAAAGTGTCCACACTGTCGCTGCAGCCTATATGGCAGTAGGACACGGTAGCACGATGGTCTACAAAAAAAATCGAAAGATAGAAAAAGAGACAAGCACGCAAGAGATCAATTATGCCTTGTGCAATATTCTTAAGTTAAACAAATTTGCAGTTTTCTTCCAAAGAATTGATTACAATGATTGTGCCAATAGGATGCTCTAGTAAAACATTTCCTAAAGCATTATATTTCGCGCTACCTCATTACAGTTAGTTACACTGCACCTAAAGCTGCGCTACACTTTGTAAAATACAATATGAAACTGTTCACGTCAAACAGCAAAGTGTTCTTCCCAGTATGTGTTCGTTCGTAACTTGAAGTATGCTGCTCACTTCAAAACTTTATTAGTGCCTCTTCTTTCGGTAACGTCTGTATATATGTCCTCGACGCTTAAAGACGGCTCGCAACTCTAGAATCGCCATTAGTATTACATTTATTACATGGAAGTGGGCATGGTTGAATACTTTATTGATTACTTGAATTCATAGAGTTTCCTAAAATTATCAAGAGGGAACTCTAGCACTGCAATCGTTCAGCGACCATGGGAATAATGGGCGGTACACATATTCACCCAGTCTTTGTGCTTGCAGTCTTCAAAGGCACATGTGAATTTGTTTATTGCCGTCTATTGGTTTTGCTTCAAATGAATTACTGACCTTTCTGAACTCCGTGACTCGATTTGAGTT
>NW_023607516.1:0-39475 GCF_013339725.1 Rhipicephalus microplus
GCGGCTCATCTTTGTGCCGGCGAACTGCCATGCAGCTGTCCGCGTGACATTTTCAGAGGCGACGAGTGCGTCGGAACACTCGACGATATTTCGCCATAAGACAATACGAAGAAAAAAAAAGAGATAAAGAACAGCGGCGATGACTCCGGCGATAAGTGACGCACCGCCGCCGTGGCCGCTATAGCTCAGTGGCAGAGCGCTGGTCTTGCAAACCAGCGGTCGTGAGTTCGATCCTCACTGGCGGCAGCTCACCTAATATTTTGTTTTTTTAATATCATTAACTGGTTCAATATGGACGACCATCAAATACTACATTCCTTCAGAAACGTTATCCGAACTTCTTTAATACATTTCTAAAAAAATAATAGGCTAGTGGTCGTGCACAGAGAACACTGAAGCGACACTTTTTCACGTGTCAGTAAATTTCACTTTCACACGGCAAAACACCAATTTCACCACTTGAAGATGTTTGGAAAGCGAGAAAACACACAGGAAGAAAAATGCGGGTAACGACGCCCGCTTCGAGTTGCAGCGCTGACTAAAGCCGACATCGCAATATACACGCAGTGCACATCCAGAGCAATTCATACAGCAGTGTGGATGCAGAAATGCTGTAGGCCCTTGTGCTCAGATTTGGGTGCATTTTAAATATCCCCAGGTGGTCGAAATTTCCGGAGCCCTCCACTATGGCGTCTCTCATAATCATGTAGTAGTTTTGGGACGTTCAACCACACATTGGTGGTCTTGGGACAAACCGCACAGCGATTGTCGTTTATAAACCACCTCAAGGTCACAAAACACGTTTTTCTTAAAATTTATAGACTGCACTCTTATCCTCCCCATTACTTCCCAACACTTATTATGTTATCATGCGGGACATAAGTATTATTCTACCATAGTGACCAAAGATAGTACAACGTTACTCGATATATGGGTGACAAATTCAAGCCAAGTGGTCTTAGCGATCACTTGCCAGTGTTTTGTATTATACCCTTGCCATTGAAACACCAATAGCAACAGAAGGAAACCTTTACCCAACGCAACATAAATAGTGAAAGTAAAAACTTATTTTTTCAGCTCGTCAGGTAATATATTTAAGATGAAATATGCTGATGAGGCCTATAATAAGTTTTTGAACGCATTACGTCACTGTTACAACGCGGCATTTATTAGAGAAGTATCTTTACGAAAGAAACGAAAAATGTTGCCGCAAACCTTGAATAGATAGACTGCTTGCTTTATATACGTAGTGAAATTAAAAATAGCCTTTTTTTTAATTCTTACGCCTACGATAACCTGAAACATTTGCAGAGTACGAGAAATACCGCAACGCCCTTACATCAGACTTTAAAAAGGTCAAGTGAGAGTATCAGAAAAAAATTTTCAGAACACATACGATAACCCAAGAAGGGTTTAGGGAATGGTGGATACTCTTACTGGGAGAAAGAAAGCAAGATATGATATCACAAAAATACAAGAGAGAAACGTGATGCTCCATGACGACAACCCAGCCAATGCCATAAACCGTCATTTCGTGTAATGCGGACGCACATAGTGGCTTTTCTGAAAGTGAAGTTGACTCGTTCTTCTAAGAAACTACAACTATGCAGAATTCGATCTTTATGCTTCCTACTGACAAGGCTGAGATTGCTAGTTTGATGCATAAACTTGAAAACAATGCAGCGCCAGGTATACACAAAATCACCGCAGATGAACTAAAGTTCATTTGCCTGCTAATATCTGAGGTGCTTGCTCACGTAATAAATCTTGTACTAAGAACAGGCGTGTTTCCGGCACGGTTAAAAATTTTAACGGTAACACCAATTTATAAATAAGGTGACATTAATATGCCAAATTATAGACCCCTTTCAGTACTTTTGACATTATCAAAGGTTTTTGAAGGTGTTATTCACGACAAGCTGTTATTCTTTTAAATAAGTATGGCGTCATCACAACATCGCAATATGGTTTTCAGAAAAATATGCCTACTGAACAAGCGTTAACGGTTAATAAAGGCCAAATTATTTTAAATATAGAAAGTGAGAAATTTACGCTTGGTTTATTTTTTACGTTAAAAAGCCTTTGACTCAATACTTTATGAGATATTATTACGGAAACTATCATGGTACGGCATACGTGGGATCACCCTTAAGGATTTACAGAACTATCTGCAGAACCGGTACCAACTACTACAAATGAAGACAGCTACATCAAGACAGCTTCAGTCGACACAAGAGTTCCGCAGGGTGCTATACTGTGTCCTTTGCTCTTTTTGCTTTATGTTAATGATATTTTATGTGTACCCGCCTCACCACAGCCTAATATTTATGCAGACGACAAAAACGTACCCATTATTTCAGATTATTTAGAAACACTGAAAAATGTAAATGAGTCACTCTCAAACTGGCTTAAACAAAACACGCTATAGTTAAATGCGAAGAAGATGGCGTATATTACATGTCGCCCAATAAATATAAACATCTTAAATATGACAAAGATAAGATTTGACGGAAATACGATAAAACGAGAAAACATGAAAATTTCTTTGGGTAGGATTCAGTTAACGTGGACAGTCCGCGTTGCTCATTTAGTTAGGCAACTTGCGGGAACGGTGGGATGCAAGTAGAGAATTGGTTCCCTCATTCCTCAGTGGCTGATGATAAGTTTGTGCAATGCCCTATTCTATTCGAGACTTTGTTACGGAGTATACTATTATGGGGTACGACAACAGCGAAATGTTATAATAAACTTTTATATCTACAAAACGAAACAGTTCGCTATTATGAAAATTACCAGGGTATAGTAGACCGTTTGCGCACTTCAGTGCTCTTTCATGAACAGGAAATATTACAGACAAACCAAATATAATATTTCAAACTGCTTCAACAGGTACAGAAAAACAAGTGGTTTAAGCAAAGAGAAAATTATCAACGTTATTCTGCTAGAAGAAACTTACAGCGTTTACTCAGAACCAGGACACATTATGGAAAACAAACGCTGCATCACCAATGAATGCGAATGGTTAACGAATTACAAAATGGGTTGCAGTTTGACGTCAGTACAGGGACAGTTTAAAAAGAAAGTTAAAACGTTTTGATCAAAAAAGAAATAACTGATCCTCACCAGTCTATATTTTGTAAAATAAATGGTAGCTATAGAACTGAGCCATGACATATTCACTAGTGTTTGGCAAGTATGTCATTTGATTGTGATTTGCGATGCATCCAGTTTTGCTCCGGTATATTGTTTCTCTTTTTTATGTATAAGATCTGCATATAGGTATTATGCCAAGCTTATCATGTGTTGCTTGCTTTTTATTATTGCATTTGTTTTTTCCGCGCGCATGTGGTACATAACATGTTAGTTTGTTGCGTGTTGTGTATGCAAAAAAAATGTGTATCTGTGGCAAAGTACAGGTGCAGAGGCCTTTGTCAGGCGTATTAAATGCCTTTTGCTTCTGTGTCCTTTTTCTTGCATTTCAAGAAATAAAATAGACTACTACTACTACTACTACTATGACTACTACTACTACTACTACTACTACTAAATTGTATTATTGTTATTATTATTATTATTATTATTATTATTATTATTATTATTATTATTATTATTATTATTATTATTATTATTATTATTATTATTATTATTATTATATTATTATTATTATTATTATTATTATTATTATTATTATTATTATTACAGGTACTGAGTTTACATTGTAAGCCTAGCAAACGTTTGTTAGCCGCCTACGTCATAGTGCATATTGTTTAGTGTCGCTATGGGAAGTTGTATTGCGTGCAACAAGTCACATCCAGATGCCGGTCGTTTTTTGAAGTGTGTGAAATGTGAGAGCCTTTATCATTTGGGACAGCATTGTTCTGGTGTGGTGCAAAATACTTCCGCTGCAAAAAGTCAAAGCAAACGTGATTCGTGGGTATACAGAACTTGTCGTACAGCTAAACAAAGTAGGGGTGGGACGTTCTCGCAGCCAATGGGTACGACCACAACAGAAGATTTTTCAGAACCTGAGATCTCATTAGAGTTGTCTGGTATTAAAGATTATCTTGCTTCTTTGTTGACCCTACACGGCGAAGTTGACTCACTGCTTCTCCTAAAAGCTGAATTTACGAAATTAACTATGTCAGTGAAGGATCTGGAAGAAACAGTTTCTTTTATGTCTAAGCAGTACGATTTAGTCTAGCAGCACGATTTAGTCTAGCAGCAGCTATCAATCATCCAACAAAGAAAGGGAAGCTGCACATGAAGCCCAAATCGCTGACTTGAAAAGTGAACTGAAAACGCAAGCAGAAACGACTCAGCAACTTCGACATGATCTAAATAAAATCGAGCAATATAACAGAAAGGCCAACATAGAAATTGAAGGGTTACCAGTCGAACATAACGAAAACCTGAAAGCTGTCTTGTCAGACATAGCCATCAAACTTGAGCTATCGTATTTTGTTAGCTCTGATATCGAGGCCGTTCATCGCATGCCAAGCAAACACAAGTCCAACCCGATGGTACTAGTGCGTTTTTCTTCTGTGTCCACAAGAGAACGATAGTTTGATGCTAGAGGGAGACTAAACATTTGCACCAAAACGGGCAGTGTCTAAAGCATTTCTTCAATGATAACCTGACAAAGCTCAACCTTAATCTGTTTTGGCGAGCGAGCATGGCAGCACCAGAAAAAAATCTACACATTTTCACGGGTGAAGGGAGGCAATATTTTCGTGAAGACGAAGATGCGCATCTGATCCGAGGGAACAACTTGTTCGACATTGCTAATATCTCATAAACCCCATGGCAATGAACTTTTACATCACATCAAATTCCCTGAGTTTAAAGACAATTTTGGCATTAACCGAGAGCATGACTTTACAGTGATTAGCATAAATATTAAAAGCATTCGAAAATACTGGAATGAATCTAGAACGTTAGCTGAATCACTTAAGAACTGTGTGGACGTGTTTGTTTTAGTAGAATCAAATGGACCAGTGGATGGCTGAAACATGTTTTCTGAAATGGTTACAAAGCCCATTTTATGTCAATTGCAAACCAACGAGGTGATGACGTAGCGCTATTTGTTAGCAAGAAATATTGTACCACATCAATGAACATTACATTTAGCAATACTGAACATCTTTCAATGAAAACCACGCTTGCAAACATGGACCTATTTCTGCTAGCCATTTATATGGTCCTCCTAAAAATATTGTCTCACGATTCTTGAGCTAGCTAGATAAAGTCATAGACGGCCAAGCAATGGTGGATCAAATTTGCGTGCTAGGAGATCTAAACATCATGCAACGAGCAAGGTTGCGTAAAAACACAGGTTATTATTCCAGAAACGTTAGCCGCAACAAGCTGGTACAGGCAGGAACCCGGCAAGCGCGAGCCACACATGGACGTCAAGGTCTTCTTTCACGCTGGCACAGACCCCCCCCCCCCCCCTGTGACTTTCAATGAAGCGCTGTCATGTGTGCTCACTCTCTCTGAGCAACATCTGTGATGAACAGCGCCGCAATCCCGTCTTGCGTGCCAATATCGAGAAGCGGAACTCCCTGACACCCCATCCGTCTACTTGACTGTTTGTGCTTAAGGCACCATGTACCGTTACAATGTGAGAACTGCTCTTTGTGGTGCCTTGTCATCTACGCGTGAGTGTTATCGGTCAGCCCCATGACGCCCTCACCGCCAGGCACTGTAAAGGGGTACGCAGATTGACGATGGAATCCCACCACTGCCACCAGTTGTAAAGGGCTTGAGGACGATGGCGGAACGGCGGGTTTCTTCATGGTTGCTGGCTCCCCGTCGTCGTCCGCATAGCCCATCTTCACCAGGTAGGAGACGCGTTCTTAGGTAATAGAACGGAGGTTTATTTACATGAGGAGAAACATAAAACAGTACAGAGATTCAGCAGAGATTGAGCTCCTCTTTACAAAATGACTTCGGCTTTTATAGCCCATCATTTCCTGTCCACATTAGTACGAAGAAGGTGGTGCCCACTGTTGTCACGAATCAGGTGAAGTTAAGTGTCAGTGATCCACCCACCAGAAAAGGTGCAGATATTGGACCACTCGGCTAACGAAGAACACGGGCGCAAATGTCCAATGGATAACACGAGTGCACCTCACAATGACGCACCCGGCCCACTACTTGCAAACTTCGCAGGGCGAGGGGAAGAGTCCGATGGAGAGCATAGTCGAGCTTCTCTGGGGAGAAGATGGCCACCGATACGAACGTCAGCAGTGGTCCATGGCTGCGTTCTGCTACAGTGTTTCCTCACGTTTCTCGAACTCAGCATTGATTGATTTATGGGGTTTAACGTCCCAAAACCACCATTTGATTATGAGAGACGCCGTAGTGGAGGGCTCCGGAAATTTTGACCACCTGGGGTTCCTCGAACTTAGCAGGTCAGGTGCTCTGTTGCATCAAGGCTTATGCTTGCCATCATGCCTAAGCCGTGATGGCAAGCGAGAGCATGCCCCACATCCCAGAATCACGTCGTCTTTCTCGCTGTCTCTCTTGTTTCCTCAGCATGAAATGGTCCTGTAACAGTATCTAAAAATAAAGGAGTAAGTGTCGCTAAAAAAAGAAATCAGCCGCCAGTGAGGATCGAACTCACGACCGCTGGTTTACAAGACCAGCACTCTGCCACTGAGCTATAGCGGCCACGTTGACGGGGCGTCGCTTATCGCCGGAGTCATCGCCGCTGTTCTTTATCTCTTTTTTTTCTTCGTATTGTCTTATGACGAAATATCGTCGAGTGTTCCGACGCACTCGTCGCCTTTCAAAATGTCACGCGGACAGCTGCATGGTAGTTTGCCGCCACAAAGGTACTATTGTATTCTAAGAGCAGCCAGAATGCCCGCGAATTTCTAACCGCTCTCATGGTAACCTCGTACAAAGTATATACGCGTTAGTTACTTACGTAAGTGCCTTGCCTCTACGTATAGGTAGCAATCAATTCTTCGAAGATATTAATATGGTGGGTGGCGTTGGGTCACACAGTGGCCTACACATTAATCAATCATGCAATAATCAATCATTTATTTAACGTGCCCCGAAACAACCATGAGCTCTTAACGCAAGAACACGCAAAGTTAAAACAATAAAAATAACCCATACATTGCAGACAGTCTTCAAATGAAGAGATGAATTATACAGAAAAATACGAAAAGGCAAACAGAAATCTCAGCAAAATGGCAAGAATAAAAGGACTAGACGACAATCATAGAATGGCAGAGAAAAATGTACATTATGTACAACTATGCGGAAAACTACTTTGAAGACATAAAATGAAATAATAGTAATAATATATATTACTATTATAATAATATTTATAATCACTCACTTATTAACATGCCCTGGAACAACAATGATGTCTTAGTGCAGGCAAACGCAAAAATAGAACAATACAAATAAATAATAAAGTGCAGGCTCTCTCAGAAAAATCAAATAAATAGCGAAAATATACAAAAAATAAATCAGCGCCAAATGGGAAGAATAAAAAGACAAGACAAGAATCCGGGAAAGGAAGTGGAGAACAAAAGGGGGAATTTACACAACTATGTAAAAACCTTCCTGAAGGACAGAAAGGGAAGAAGCCGTGATGTTAAAACAGTGCAGAGCTGAGATAAAAACAATGAGAGGGGACTGTGAAAAGCACCAAGATCATAAAAAGTGACATTATATAGACTTTGTATTTTGTGAACAGTACAATTCTGAAAGAAGTTGGAAGGTATCTGAAGTGGTCGATTCCCTCTGGATAACTTATCTGCGGAATCCGTAAATTTACAGAACTGAGAATGAAAGGGCAGGATAGTATACCCTGAACTATAGTTTTTAAAGAAATAATAGGTCAGCGCGATTTTGCCGGCAGTGAATTGGTGACAGTGATAATAATATAAAAGTGTTAAAACGAGATCTAGAGTCATTTCTAGTGAAACGATGATTGTAAATGCTTATCAATTTTGTCCGGACTCGCTCAATGGTGTCACTGCCAGATTTAGAAATGTCATTCCAGATCACAATGTCACATTCAAGGAAGACGTTTGGCCATTTACGGCACCATAACGTGGTGTATTAAGCAGATAGCTGTGCAAGAGATTCACAACAGACGAGTCAACATCAAAGTTTGCATGTTTAACTGAAAAAAAGCGCCAGGCCTGCGCGGAACGCACAGCACAGTCACAGCGAAAGCTATAGGAGAGCGTCCTTTCAGAGCCTTTTATAAACATTCTTTGGGATGCTACAAGCACACTGCTGGGTACCCGCTACGCCATAAACAATCATAAGTTTTGTGTAGTAGGCCAGAATTCACTATAGGCTATCTTTCGTCATTCTTTGGAGAAGCGTGGTATCCAGCTATACACTTGTTAGAAATTTTGTGATTTTTTTATGCAGTGGCTGACGACTATGGAAAAATATGTCTGAAGTGAGCGCCACAGTTAATAGATGACCAAGAACAAGTTTTCTGATGATTTGGAGCATAGGACGATCCACTCGTTACGCAATTGGCCTTCTGTGACGCCTGGTTGTTCCTTTGATGTTCAAGATGCTTTATTACACATACTAAAGCGGTTACTTTTCCAACATCAAGCCTGCCTAAGGCCAGTTTAGAAATGACTTCCCAGCACCGGCGTGGCTCAGTGGTATAGAATTGGTGTTTTTTATTTACTTTGTTTTTTCTATTTCGATACTGGTTACGGACACCAGCGCCGACAGCGGCGGACAACTACAGCGCCGCGCGTGACCCATGTCCTGATCTCATAACAGCTATTGCTGTGAAACTGTGAGTGGCTGACAACGTCAAGAGCTTTGCTCAATGGGTCACAGTAGGCTACGTCAACCTATCTTTTCTGTGTCTCTGAGAAACAGCTGAAGAGACTTGCGTCATCAAAGTAGCAAAATTAGTGGTAGTTGAGCAGCCAGGAAGAAACCCATGTTGATTAGGAATCAATGATTTCTTCCCGGTAACATACAATATACTGTTAATAGCCCGTTCATAAATCTTCGATGTGGCACATAGTAGAGAAATCGGGCGATAGTTACAAAACATCAGTTTTGCAGCTCGAACTTAAAAAAAACGCCAGGCCTGTGCGGAAGGCGCAGCACAGTCACAGCGAAAGCTAAAGAAGAGCAGCCTTTCAGAGCCCTTTCTAAACACTCATTGGGTAACTGAATGTTGTAAGCACACTTGCTTGATGCTCACTACGGCATTATTAAAAATTTTAGGGTAGTAGGCCGGCATTCGCAATGCTATTTTTTGTCATTCTTCTGAGAAGCGTCGTATCCGTTAGAGTATTGCGAGGAATTCTGTGCCAATTGCTGATGCAGTGGCCGACGACGATGAGAATTATGCTTGAAGTGGGTATGCCCCACAGTTAATAACAGTTAATAACTGAAGAACAAGCTTTTGTAATGGCTTGGAGCATTGGACGACC
Organism: Rhipicephalus microplus; assembly: GCF_013339725.1. Classification (NCBI taxonomy): domain Eukaryota; kingdom Metazoa; phylum Arthropoda; class Arachnida; order Ixodida; family Ixodidae; genus Rhipicephalus; species Rhipicephalus microplus. The sequence goes on from NW_023607516.1 coordinate 9,447, forward strand.
TACTACACGCTATTCGCATTGTGCGATGACAGCTTGATCTTCCGCAGTTTTAAAGTGCTTTATGAGTCGTATTAACGCCATTGCTTTCCCAACATCAAGCCTACCTAAGGCAAGTTTGCCAACAAGTCCAAAGCACCGACGTAGCTCACTAGTAGAATACTGGGCTGGCACACAGCGGACCCGAGTTTAAGCCCCACTGTGTCAATGTTACTAGTTTTTTTTGTCTAATTTCACGCGATGTGGTTGACGGACACTCGCGGCAGCAGCGGACAACTACGGCGCGGCGCTAGACCCGACTTTTGATCTCGTAAACGCTTTCACTGTAAAAACAGCCACATAGACGTAACAATAAAATTTGATCGGAGCAGCGTTGCTAAACAAGTAAAAATTAAGAAGTAAACTACATGCATGAATGAAGTAGTAGTGAACGCATTATAAATTTTGTAATATCGTAGAAAAGGTACAGAAAACGTAAGCATATTTGTAACAGTTGATGTAAATACAAATATTGTCAAACAACCCAATACAAGGGTTGGAGGTGCGGGGTAGTCTCGCAAAAGATACGTGCACACGCACTTGTTTGTACACAGCATTAGCAGTTGCAGTTTAGCTTGCTTGTATGCCTCCTCGAAACGTTTCATCAAGCCTTCCAACATGGATTCATCGCGAGATGGAGCCTCCGAAGAGAGCTCCTGTCGGCTAGCAGAGGACTGGCCAAGTCGGTGCCCTTCACTTTCGAGACTTCGCAGTTTTGTCCTTTTCCCGCCGTGCTCAGCTGTCATCGCTCTCTGTATCGGCGTCGATCACCTGCTCTCTGGTGCGGCGCCTATGGAAGGAGCGGTACTGCTGATGTTGTTGGCCCAGACGTTCTGCATCTGACCTACCGGTGGTCAACGACCGCCATTGCAGGCGATCTTGGGGTGATGGGACGTTCTGCTGTTCTTCGAGTCTCTGCTCCTTGGGGCCAGTGACCCCGGCGTCGATGCGTGGGCACACAGTCGTATGGCTGTGTTCGGGATGGTCCCGGTTCCGCGTAAGTGGGCGCTCTTGGTTCGTTTCTTGCACCTCAAAGGCTGGGGGACCACGCATAGCATTCGGGATTGAAGGGCGCTGAAATGCGAAACTCGGAAGTTGTTTCTTATTTCGGGCACCATGTTGTGTCGCTCTACATCCGTATTCAATTGCTCGACAACATTTTCCTCTTCAGTGTTACGCCCCTCCCCATATTCGAAGCCAACCTGGTTGTTAAGCGGGAAATACTTTTCAGGCACGGAGGCATTGGTCTTTGGTGTTCTTTGTTTTTCTGAGCTACAAGAACTTTGCACTCTGTTGCTCGTCCGGTTGTCATTGGCGAGTGCATCTTCATGATGCATTGGCTGCGGTCGGTGGTGCACGCTGCTGTGCCAGCTGTTTTCAGCAGTATTTTCCGAGTCCACTATGTCCGCGCTTGTTTGATGAGCAGTTGCACACGCTGCGGCCTCATCCCGTTTGCTTTCTCTTTCCGCATTGATGCTGCATGCGTGTTCTACTTCGATGTCAACTGCAGTTTCTAACTCACGTGGTTGTGGTTCGTCAGAGTCATGGGTGCGTTTACCGGAGCTAGGGCCGTGCGTGGCGAGCGTCCGTTGATTTACGCCGGGACAGATCCAGACGGTGTCGTCTCATGAAATTCAGCTCGTCTCGGAGGTCTCGCCACTCACGAAAATCACTTCGTCCCCACATACTGCGTGACCAAACCCGAGCTGTATCGAAGCGTCGAAGTCCTCAAATCGCGAACTCAACCCGCGATGTGACCTGCGCTGTCGGGAAGCCATGAAACACGCCGACTCACCGAGTCTACGTTCAGTCCTCTTCCGAAGTCGATGTCGTCGAGGCGATCGGTAGAGCCTTGAGGGTCGTCCGCTCGCTAGGCCTCGGCTGGAACAGGGGCAGCTTACCGTTCGAGTCTCCTGCTCACGAGGGCTCGGCTCGCACAGTGCGTGCTCGCGGGAACACGTGATGACTCGCGCACGAGATTGCGGCCACCGCAGCTGCTGCTGCTGCTGCTGATGATGATGATCCGCAGTTTTGTGGGGTTGTGTTCCTATTTCAGACGCTTTGTTAACACTTTGATGCCCGAAATTTCGTTTCAGTGAACAACACTAAAAAAATTCTGGCATGCATAAGGAAATGATAAAATATGCATATAGCGCTTTCAGAAAAAAGATTGGCCCCGTATGTGCATGTTACTCTGCAAATGTCGTCGAAAGACGATAGTCTTGCGTGTGAAGAGAGTGAAAAAAACGTTTATTTGATGTTCTGCGCAAGAAAATCAGTGAATGATATTCTGGAGGCGCTACGTTAGAGTGCCTCGAGCGTGCAGCGCAGGCGAACGAACGCATCAAGTCACGTCACACGTGAGACATGAGCGCCATCTTGCAGTTTTCTTGGAAAACGAAGCGCGGCTACAATAATAATAATAATAATAATAATAATAATAATAATAATAATAATAATAATTGTACACACCATGAAAGCACTGCTGAGAGGATCCTCTTGCCTCGGCAACAATCTCCTGGTGTGATCTATACAAGATCCCATGAGCCGGTTCCGAATCGGTGTGCATTGGCGAAAGTGGCAGCTTTTGCCAACGTTGTTGGCTTCTGCAGACGTCACCAAGGGCCACACACTGACAAGTGCACTCGCAGAGCATGCCGAGAAGACGAGCCACCTAGCTAAACGGGGACACCGCATGCATTATGGCTACGGAGAAGAATTCGATGACCAGACTCAACCTCGAATCACTAGTCATTCAGACAACGAGTACCACAATGAATAGATCATATGTCACATTGAAGCACGCGTGCTCCCGTACTTTGCGTAATGTCACCAAATCTGTATACATAAGAACCTGTTGCTCAGCCATTGTGAACAACAAATCCGGAAAAAACGTATTCTTCTTTTTTTCTTTTGAAATCAGTGAGTGGCCTGTTTTTTCAACAATGCCACCTCTTTACTGCCGAGAAAATTGGACGGATCTGTATGCTTCATTGCAAGCTAGTGCAGGGCGTAGTGCCGGGTCTTATAGCTCTCAGTTGTTTCAACATATATACATATATATATATATATATATATATATATATATATATATATATATATATATATATATATATATATACATATTTTAATTCAGCGTAAACTAACCTGTGAGACTTGGGCGTTTGGTGTACCAGCTTGCGTCTTCCAACACTCTATCAATTACAGAATACAATGTCTGCATAATGTTAACTTTATTGATATTCACATTTTTGACAGTTCAGAGTCATTGATTTCATCCGAGGTTAGCGTTGTCCTAACAGAGTTTTGCTCAATGTACAAATTCTTCTTACCTCCGCCAGCCTTCCGCATGGCAGCGGTATGACTTTTCCTTCCACTTCAATCTTTATATTGCTGTCTTATTTTTCCCTCTTCCTGTTGACTTCAGTTTGTCTATGTGCTTTCGCTCTTTTTATTTGTATTTACTCTGACTGTGTGGGGATCTGAGGCGCCACCACGACCATTTCGCGGGCATTCCACCGCACGGCCACACCCTTTTGCTTTTTATGCTCCGGTAACGGCGCGTGGCGATAGATGGCGCCACGTGTGGGCACAGCACGGGTATCGTGCGCGCCGAGGGAGCTCTCTCCTCCGTGGTCGGTGCCGGGTAAGCACGTGTTTTCCTTCGTCCGCGTCCCCTTCGAGAATCGCCCGACTGTATCCTGCCTGGGGTGGCCTTTGGCACCTCGGCAGGCGTGTTTACTTGAGTGCTAGCTTCAGTACCGTACGCTAAGCCCACAGCGGTGCCTAGTGCTTGAGGTGGTCGTACCACACCAAGCCGCACTTGATGTAGGCCTATGCGTGCGAGGTTTGCCCTAACACTCGCGACAAGGCCCAGCAGTGGCCATCGTGAGAGTGCACAGCATAGCCGCGAGGGACCTTTTCTCGACCGGCGTGTCAAAGCTCGCCATTGCCAGCTGCGACGTGCTCGCGGTTTCCCCTTATCGTGAACGTCCGAGTGCGGGTGCCTTTGCTCTCCTCGTCCCGGGAGCGGACGTTGTACCGTTGTTCGGGGTGCCGCCAAAGGCAATGAAGTGTTGTGTATTTTTGTATTGGAACACTGTCTGTTTTGCCGCGCCGCGCTAAACGCCTTATTAGTTGAGTGCGTGCGGAGCGGTGCGCTACACTCGAGTAGGTGACGGAGTCGCGGCCCTGTGGCTCGCTAAGCGTGAACCCGCGGTGATCATCCGCTATGGTGAATAGCGATGTCACCATACTGGTGCCTAACGTGGTATCAAAGGCTCGGTAAGCCTTTGATAAGTCTTAGCCGAGTCAGCCCGCCTTTGAGAATCAGGCTTGCCGTAATTACCCGCGTTATGTCTACTCCGCGTGAGTTTTGTTCGCTGATGCTTTTAGCAGATACCGCATCGCTCGAGAACAGGGCCAGTGCCTCCATTGAGCATCACAATCGCGCACCCTCAATTGTCACAAGCCCCAGTCGAGATGACATGATGCGCTATGTAACAGCTCCCACAGGAGAGGTAGCGTGCTATGGGTCCGGGGCCATAGTCCAACCCGAACAGTGCACACGGGCAAATTGTACTACTGCTCCCTTTGGAATGCACGGAAGTTCCCTGTCACGGCGCTCCAAAACGGCTCTCAGTGGAGCTTCCGGGGTGCAGATCGGCAACGCGGCCTCAGCCGTTGCCGAATTTCGCGCGCTGGCTATTCGCAACCTAGCAGCCAGGCTGATTTCGAGCACGCGCCTGTACCGCTAGCCGCAAGCGGTCTAGCAATTTCACGTGAGGCTGCCCCAAGAGGCCGCTGTAAACAACAGGCGCTTCCCAATGTCGCGACGGCTGGTATCCATTTCGAAATCGCGCCGCTAATGCACCGACAGCTTCCTTTGAAGCGGGTGCACAGACGCTGCTGCAAAATGCCGCCCAAATGATTCAGGCACTCACGGGGGCAGTCCAAACGCTTTCAGCCGTTCCGAAACGCCCTCATCCCGCTGTCATGTTGGCCGTGTCGACCTACAGCGGGTATGGTGATCTGCAAAGTGCAAGAGATTACCTGGACTCCCTCACACGTTATCAGAGAGCCATGGGTCTAGACGACCAGGAAATGCTCGGACGCATCGTCCCGGCTGCACTGACTGACACGGCGGCCAGGTGGCATCGGCTTTCCGACCACCGAGCAGCAACCCTCGTTGAGTTCCGCGCGGCCTTCCTGCGCGAATTCTTACCCGCTGACTACGAGAGTAGGATGCGGCGCGAGCTCGAGCTCCGCACACAAGCTCCTGATGAGTCGCTTCAGGAGTACGTACGCGCGATGGAAGACCTTTTTTCTATCACTAAGCCCAGAGCCTCGAACGAGGAGCGCGTGGAACGGGTGATCAGGCAGGCACACCCGACCTTTTCGGCATACCTGCGCGGCAGTCGCTTCCGTGATTTGGAGGAATTGGCCGTCGAGGCAAAGCGCATTCAAGGCGACATTCTCGCCGCGCGTGCCTATCGCCCGCCAACGCCAGCCAGTGAGGACCTTGAACTGCGCTGCGCGTGGGAGGGGTCATGACCCTTCCCCAGCGGCAACAGCCCGCCAGAGCTGCTTTTGCGGCTACCGCTACAGGTGGGCGCAGGTGGGAGATAAGGAATAGAGCTTTAGATCCCTACACGTACGGGAGGCGTGCAGCCAGTGCTGCATCGCAACTTGACGCGCGCGAGCAGGGACGAAATTCGACCCAGCACATCACCGGTGGTGATGGTCGTCAGAGCGGTTCCTTTGATCACGCGGCAAACTGACCCCTGCAGCTCGAAGCTGTTCGGGAAAGGGACCACGATGGAGTGCGCTGCTTCCGCTGCCGTCAACGAGGGCACACAGCGAGGGAGTACTCCGCGTTTGTGCCTCCTGTGAGGCAGGGAAACGGGGACGCGGGCCGTTCATGAAGGCACGAGCGGCTGAACCCTTGCTTCTCCCCTCTGCGTACCGGGCAAGCAGTCTTGCAGGGGATTGCTTAGCAGATCGCTGTTTCAGTAGGTGCTCTCTTTTTTCACCTAATTATAAGTGAACTTCACGAATATCACATCCGTGTCCGTCGGTGATGGACGTGGACCCCCACGGACGTCCACCAGATACGGCGGCGTCGGCGCTGGCCGCATCCAGGAAGCGTACGGGACTCTACAGCGACTACGACAGCGAGGGCACTCTTGTTTACTCAATGAGTAGCGAAGAGCCTTCTGACGACGACGATATTAAGCTGGTGCTAAACCGTAAAGCAAAGAGGCGGAACGTCAGAACATTTTCGTCATCGAGTACGTTGAACGACAGAGTGCCAAGGAGACCCGTGACAAACACTATCCTTTTTGTCCCTGAGGTACCGGACGGTAACATGAAGCGGCTCAACAGGCAATCTGTTTCGGTGATGGTGGAAAGACTCGTGCCAAACGGAAATCACAGACATCAGAGTGAACACGCGTAAGAACGTATTGGCCATCGACGTTTTACATGCTGCGGCACTTAATATACTGCGCAACGTCAACGAACTGGGAGGAATGAAAGTTCGCTCCTACATTCCTGTGAGCTCTAACGTAGTCACTGGAGTCATCTACGATGTGGATACTGCCATTCCCACCTCAGACTTCGATGTTCTGGTCAAACGGGCAAATGAAGCCAGCGTCATCGCAAAAGTTGTTCGTTTGGGAAACTCACGCTGCTAGAAGATCATGTTCAAAGGCAACTCTCTTACTTCACACGTAAAGGTGGGCCATTTTCGGCATTCTGTGCGACCTTTCGTACCGAAGCCCTTACAGTGTCATAAGTGCATGAAACTGGGCCACGTGAGTAGCGTATGCGAAAATGAGACGGTGTGTCCTCGTTTCGCGGAAGCCCATTCTGCGGATGACTGCGAAGCAACTACCCTCTAATGCTCGAATTGCCATGGGTCACATGCAGCTTCGTCAAAAGAATGCCCCAAAATTCAAAGAGAAATAGCGGTATTGAAACAAATGGTCAGAGACAATTCGTCGCATCGAGAGGCTGCCAGGACCATCCGAAAGAGGCGTCATCGTCGCCGCAGTTCATCAAAGAATGCTGCAGACGCTGCATCGACAGCGCCACTCCACCACCCTTCTCTTCCACCGCCCTTGCCTCCCAGACCGAAGGCGGCCAGCGCGGTCAACAAACCAACGAACAGCAATGTTGCAGATGAATCGATTCGGCCTTCAATGCTGAAATCACAGCCACCTGCGAATTCCAAGCGCACATCGACAATCACATCCCTCCAGCCAGCCGCTGACAAGCTGCCTGAGGAGGACACAGAAGTCATCAGAATGTTCTGAACACTGCTGGATGCCATTCGAAAGCTGTGCAGCAGCCTGAAGTCTCCATTCACTCAGAGTGCACTACAAGTACTGGATGCTCTAAGTCCAGTATTTGCAAGTCTCCAGTAGCAACCATGACTCGACCAATTTTCTCCTTCCGCAACGAGGTCCGACAAGCGTCGATACTGCAGTGGAATTCAAGAGGCCTGAGATCCCGCATCTCTTCATTCTGTCAGTATATATTCACGAATCGTGTTCCTATCATAGTTATATGTGAACCAAACGTGCAGCAACCTCCTAAACTATCAGGGTATGAATCTTTTGTTTCTTCAACCTGCGAGGAACGCAGCAAGGTGGTTGTTTACATTCGCACAGATTTCACATATGTGCATCATGCAGTTCAACCGCATGATGACAATCAATATGTCTGCTTACGTGTTAAAAAGGAAAAAATTGTCATTCACACTCATTGGTGTCTACATATCACCATCCGGACTGTTTGAACAAGACCGACTACGAGACATACTGACAAAAACTACGGGCCCGTGGGTTATAACTGGAGACTTCAACGCACATCACTTAATCCGAGGTAGTTCGACGATCAACGCTAAAGGAAGAAACCTCGTGTCATTCGCCTCCAAGCACGACCTATGTTTCTTAAATGATGGCAGTCCTACATACCTGCGGGGCCTTACGTACAGCAGTTGCCTCGATTTGACTCTGGTATCCAGAAACTTCGGGTCGCAAGTGCACTGTTTTTCAGACATAGAAACGCATGGGAGTGACCACATTCCAACTTATATGCGAATAAGGGGTCTTACTAACTCCTCTCGTAGGACCACAACACGAAGAATTGATTGGTCCAATTTTAGCGACTCATGGAAAATACATGCCGTGAAGACACTGACCAGAACTTGGAGGATGTCATCAAAGAGGCAATTAGGGAAACTTCCTGTCTCCTCCCGTTCACCGGCAAGCGTTTAGATTTCAACGTTAAACTGGAAAAACTGTGTGCGCTTCGCCGAAGGGCGGAAAGGAGATACAGACGGACGAAAGCAATATGCGACTTAAGGCTGGCACGACGCATACAGAAAAAATTCCAACGACGTTTAGACAAACTTGAACAGGAACGCTGGAAATCATTCTGCGAATCATTGGATCGCCGAAAGCCGTTCTCACGCATCTGGAGCACTACTCGTGGCCTGCGCTCGACTCCCCAACCAAGACATCATTTCATGGCTTTAGCCTTAATTTAGGCCGCACCCAACTTGAAGTTGCAAATGAGTTTTGTACGCGAATCGCTGGTGTGTCCGCCTTGTCCGCTGGCACCATTAGGAGTGTTATCCCTGAACCCCGCATCTCCGAAATGGACAATCTTTTCACTATAGAAGAACTTGATGCATCTTTGACGGCTTCCCGACGATCATCTTCACCAGGACCCGATGGCATCACCTACACCGCTCTAGCCAACCTTCGACAGGAGGCCAGGGGACCGTTGTTATGTTATTACAACCACTCATGGCAGGCGGGCATTGTTCCCCAGGATTGAAAGATAAGTCGACTTGTGCCACTACTCAAAGCAGGAAAGTCACCATTTGATTTGACATCATTTCGCCCTTTTGCCCTCGCAAGTTGCGTAGGAAAAGTTATGGAAAGGACGATACTTACATGCCTAGAATGGTACCTCGAGCGCTACAACATATACCCAAACTGCATGACAAGTTTTCGGCGAGGTAGGTCATCACTTGACAACGTGACTGATCTCACAACATTTATCCAGCAACAGAAGAGCCTCAAGCGCATACCACTGACACTCTTCCTCGACGTCAAACGGGCTTATGATAACGTAACACATAAAGCCATCCTAGACTCGTTGGAAGCTGTCGGAATCGGTGGTCGGATGTTCCAATGGATCCAGGATTATTTGACGAGAAGGTCCTTTTTTGTACAAACCTCAGATGAACCTACCACCAATTACTATACCTCCCGTGGCGTCCCTCAGGGCGCCGTATTAAGTCTCACTTTATTTAACCTCGTGATGATAGGCCTTCGTGAAATTTTGCCAAGTACTATCCTCATATTCATATATGCTGACGATATTTGTCTATGGACTTCGGCTGTAACTCGTCTACAAGTACGTGCAAGAGTCCAGCAGGCTGCCACCCTGACATGCTCATATCTCCGCAAACAAGGTGTTTCCGTCTCAACGGAGAAATGTGCATTGGTTGCGTTTACTAGCAGAGCCATGACGCGATACCCAGTTACCATCAATGGACAAAATATTCCATACCAGAAGAACGATCGCTTCCTGGGTGTGATTCTTGACAGAGACCTTTCGTGGAGTGCCCACTGCAATTACATGAAGAGAAGGCTAACTTCCATCGTCCATATAATGCGGTTCCTCTGTGGAAAATCTTGGGGCACATCAATAAGATCAATGATAAAGCTATACAGGGCACTGTTTCTGGGATTTTGGCGCTATAGCTTGCCGCTACTGGCAAGTACGTGCAAGACGAACATGCGCACCCTCGAAAGTCTGCAAGAACAAGCACTACGCGTGTGCCTAGGATTGCCGCGACGCACCTCAATTTACGGGGCAATTATTATCGCAAGAGAGCATACAATTCAAACATATATCACCACTGACAATTTGAGAGCCCACATAAGACACCTCCACCGAGTTCCTGGTCACCATGTTGCAGTGTTGCCACTTCAAAGACCACAAGCGATGTTTTCAAAGATTATTTCTGCCCATAGAGAATGCCTTCCTTTTGGCTTCACTCCAGCAACAAGACCAGCGTCACCTCCGTGGTGTCTACAACAACCACATGTGTGCCTCACTATTACGGGAATAACGAACAAGAGCCGTCATTCAACAGTGGTCCTACGACAGGTGACATTGTCGCTACTCAACGAAAAATACGGCCAGAGGACCCACATTTACACCGATGGATCGGTTTCGGCTGACAGCTCCACAGGTGCTGTTGTCATCCCGACGTACCAGGTCACTATAGAGTTCAAACTGTCGCATAGTACAACATCCACAGCAGCGGAGCTCACCGCCTTACGTGCTGCTATAATTTATATCGCGGAAGCCCGGCCTAAAAAAATGGGCTGTGTTCTGCGACTCCAAGGCATCGCTTCAGAGCTTGCAATCAGCTTTACGACAAAGGGTGCATCATCAACTAGTGAATGAAATAAGAGAAGTACTTCACGAAGTTTTATCGAAAGGACATGACGTGTTTCAGTGGTTACCGGGACATTGTGGTATTGTCGGTAACGACCTTGCTGATAATGCTGCCCGATCCGCCCACGCGGACACCCAGACAACCCCAATTCCATTGTCGAGAACCAACGCTGCAAGGGGCCTTCACTCGTTCGCTAACACCATGTCGGAAACATGGCGTAGTGACCCCAGTGTCGGGAACCGCCGCCTACACAAATTGAACCCATCGAGAAAACTTCAAGTTCTATCAAACCTCTCCTGCCAGGATGCAACTTTACTGTGCCACCTGTGGTTAGGAGTAGCTTTCACGAAGGCGTACTCCTTTCGCATAGGAATGGCGGATAGTTCCCGATGTAAATTGTGCGACACTGACGAGACAATAGAACATCTACTGTGTTCATGTGAACGTTTTGCGAGCGAACGCAACTTGCTACGCGAAATGTTAGAGACACTAGACAGTAGACCTTTCTCCGAAGAGAAGATCCTTGATTCATGACTGTACGCGTCGCAGGCCAGCAAAGCGACGCGGGAATTGCTAAGTTTTCTAAAGACGACCGGACTACGCGACCGCTTATAAGCGTGCAATGGACAAGGTCACATCTACACACACGTTGCCCTGCACTTCTCTCTCTCTTCTAATTAAATCCCCTCACCCCTTCTCCCAGTACAGGGTAACAAACCGGACGTGCGTCTGGTTGACTTCCCTGCCTTTCATTTCTTCCCTTCCTCCTCCTGCCAGTCTTGCAGGTGCGCACGCACCGATTATTTCGGTCACCATTGTCGGTCGCCAATTCTCAGCGTTGCTGGACACGGACGCAAGCGCTTCGTTGTTTGGCGAACAGGTGTTGTCCCACTTGCAGAAGCGCTCGGTGCGCTTGCGGGATATCCGAACGACATTCACCCTCGCGAAAGGCGTGGGCGCCGTGAGGTTGACTGTCAGATGGGGAGGCCGAATAAGACGCGCGCATTTTGTTCATATTCCAGGGTTCAGTGTTCTGGTGATTCTCGATCGGGACCTACTCCTAAAAACCGGTATCGTAGTGGGCATTGCGAATGGAGGCTATCGCGACGGACCTTTTTCCGAGCTAAAGCCGTTCATCAGCCCACCGGCGCTTTCTGTTGGCTGTGCAGTATGAAGCGTCAAAACCGTGTCACGTGCAAACTTCGGGGGCAGGCCCCTGCGCTATGCACTCGTCGGCTAAAAATCCCCATCGGGATCGAGCGGCACGACACGAAGAGGCTCCGCATCCTTTGATCGCCTGTGCGACTCAATTGGATGATACACAGAAGGCTCGTCTGTCGGCATTGTTACGCGAATACGATGAGCTCTTCACCGATCAACCCGGCTGTACCGATTTGGTGAGCTATTCGATCGAAACTGGTGACGCGCTTCCTTTGAAGTGTAACCCCAGGCCCGTCAGCCAGGCCAAGAGGCAGGTAATTGATGGCTTGCTGGACGAGATGCTCTCAGCTGGCATTGTTCGCCGTTCGTCCAGCGCCTGGGCGTCTCCAATTGTGTTGGTGCCTAAGAAAGATGGCAGTCATCGCCTGTGCGTATACTACCACCGTCTGAACGGAGTGACTCGTAAGGATGCCTATCCGCTCCCTACGATTAGCTCCATCGTAGGAAACCTCGGCACTGCGCGGTATTTTACCACATTAGATGCCTCCAAAGGTTACCTACAGGTCCGGATGGATGAGCGTGACCGGTGCAAGACCGTGTTCACGTCCCACAGAGGGTTATTTGAGTTCACTCGTATGCCCTTTGGTCATTGCGATGCTCCTACGACTTTTCAGAGACTCATGGACCAGCGTCTTCGGGGAAGCAAATTGGTCTTACTGCATGTGCTACCTCGACGACATCGTCATTTATTCACGAACCACGACATTACCGATGGAAGCGGAAATGTTGTAGGCCCGTGTGTTCAGATTTGGGTGCATGTAAAAGAACCCGAGGTGGTCGAAATTTTCGGAGCCCTCCACTACGGCGTCGCTCATAATCATGTGGTGGTTTTGGGACGTTAAACTCCAAATATCAATCAAAAAGCAGTATTTTTTGGAACAATTCAACCAAGCATACAAAAATCCGGCTAAGACATAAGCTTTAATAGATAGTCTGTGAAGCAAAAAGAACATGCCCACTGATCTAGTCAAATCTTTTTCCGAGAAACCAGAGATAGTGGTTGTTAAGTTCAACCACTTCTTCACGCGTTTTTCCAAAAATGCGCATGCGCATAAACGTGCACGCTTAACCAGTCTGTTCTTGCATCTGCTTATTTGTCCACGCTCTCGAAGGAAGATCTCAGGAGAATATTTTCAGTTTTCATCCAAATAAGCAACCAGGAATTGATGGGGTAGCTGTGGCCACGATTCGATGGAACTTTGAAGCATTAGAAGATGTACTTCTCTTCATGTTGAATGAATTTTAACCAGTGCATCGATTCCCGAGAAATTGAAAACGCCAATACTTAAGCCATTGTTTAAAGCAGGGAAAAAAGATGATATAGAAAATTACAGACCAATTTCTATCTTGCCTATACTCTCCCAGATACTAGACAAATTTTTCTTCAATGTATGTTGTCCTTCTTACAGAAGTTCTCGCTACTAACACCCCGGCAATTTGGTTTCATTGCTCATCGCAGTACTATAACATTAATAGAAGAGTTTAGTGATGAAATATATTCGGCTTTAGACAAGAACCTGCTCTGTTGTGTTCTATTTTTAGACTTGGCAAAAGCGTTTGAAACGATGGACCATACCATTTTGTTAGAAAAGCTATATTTTTTCGGGATTTCGGGTGCCTCTTTATGTTGTACTCTATAATTACTTACAAGACAGGTCACAGGTCACTCTGGGATTTAGGGAAGTAATTAGCAATAGAAAATATATTACTGCTGGTGTGCCACAAGGATCGGTGTTGCCACCATTGCAATTTAATTTATTTATGAATGACTTCCCCTTGGGAATTAGTAAAGCCAATGTGTACCAGTATATTATGAAGGGGCGATTAATGCTCTTCAGAGTGCAACTCATAATGCAATGATATGGTTTGAAAAAAAAATTCCGGAATTCAAAACGAAAAGAAAACAAAACTTACCTGCTTTCGAAGTCCTCTAAAACACAAAAAATGAAAATACCAATTTTTTTTTCATGCCGACTCTAGCATTGCAACCCATGTAAATGTTCTGCAGGGTAAAATGTCAGAACATTCAGACACCTAGGCGTAATTTTTTATAGTGGTAGTATGTCTTGGCAACATCGCGTGGCATTTATTTGTTCGAAACTGAGAAGTGTGGCATGTCTGCTTTTCAATATAAAAAGCTTGGTACCTCTATCGTTGAAAAAAAATGATAGTTCATTCGCTAGCATATAGTGTGGTGAGATATGGGATTACAGTGTTCGCATTTTGCTCAGAACGCTGGAAAACACGCCTTGACAGTTTACTTCGATATATTTTAAATAGTTTAGCTTACGGTAGTAAGGTAGATGCCAGTACTATTTTTTGAGAATTTGGAATTTTGTGTATTCCAGGATTCGTTTATTAAAACAGTTGTGCTGAGATACAATTGGTGTGGACTTTAAAGTGCCATATGTAACGCTTCGACCCCTGAGAGAAAAAAAAAGCTTGTTATAGTACCCCGGTTTTCTACAAGATATAGAAAAGCATGTAGAAGTGTATGTATTCCAAAAATTTCCAATGTACTACCAGAACAATTTTTAAGCGAGTTCAAAAAAGCAAATTAAGAAATTACTCGCTGAGCTGTAAAATCAAATGGTCTACTTGTATGTCACGTACGCTCTGGGTCCCTTCTTTGTTGTTCTTTTTTATTTACTACCTGTAAAGAACCAATGGTGTTGATCATTAGCCAGTTTGTTGGCAAATAAGCAACAATAGTTTTTGTTGCTTTATATCCACATCACTGTAATTGGCTCTGTCGGGCTTAGTCGCACAATTCCTTGGGGCTTAGAGAGGCTCGTTTCTTGTATTTCTTAGGGGTGTGTACAATTAAGTTTATAAAATTATTTTCTGTCTTTCAGGTAGCCTTCCGCCGCATAGTAGTATATATTCCACATTTTTCACGGCCATTCTATGATTCTCGTCTATAGTCCTTTTATTCTTGCCATTTTGCTTTGACTCCTTCTTTGTCTGTGCATATTCGCTCTGTCTATTTCATTTTTCTATCTGAAGAATGTCTGCAGTGTATTGTTTATTTTTGTTGCTTTATTTTTGCGTGCGCCGGCATTAAGACCTCATGGTTGTTTCGGGGCAGGTTAAATAAATGCTTCATTATTAAATGATTGATTATTGTGTAGACCACTGCCTGACCCAACGCCACCCACCATACTTAATTCCTTCCAAGGATTATTTGCTGCCTACACGCAAGGCACTTACGTAAATAAATAAAATATATAATTTTATAACTAACGCGTACATACTTCGTATGAGGTGCAGCATAAGAGCGGTTAAAAATTCGCGCGCTTTCTGGCTGCTCTTAAAATACAATAGCACCCTTTTTTGTGGCGGCAAACTGCCATGCAGCTGTCCACGTGACATTTTCAGAGGCGACGTGTGCATCGGAACACTCGATGAAATGTCGTCGTAGGATAATACGAAGAGGGAAAAAATGTCACAGTTTCGCGCCTCAAGGGTGACACAGCAATGAATGCGATAGCAACAACTTGTAATGTAACGCTGAGATTGGCTAGTAAATCGAAACGTGCAGTGCGCTGTTCGCGTACAAATGGCGCACGAAAACAACCCACACAGGACGAGAGCTAACTAGCAGCGTTTTCTGGTCGACGCTTGACGCGCATGTTTAACTCTCTCGTTACCGCGTGAAAATGGTTATTTTTCATATGTCTCGGGAACATCGTTTTTTTTTTCAGTTCGAAAAGCATTCCATCACGCATTGCAGCATACCAAATATTGCGAAATTATAAGCTCTTTTCAAAAAATATATGCTATAGAGCAACAAAAGCAGTTTCAAATGAATAAAAATGTGAAAAGTGCTTATTTTTTTGCTGCTAATAGGTAAACAGAGCAATAGAAAACACTATATGTGCAAAAATATTCAAAACAAAGAAAATTTCAAATATACATTTTGAAGACAAATGAGCCAGGAACAGATAAAAATAAGAAACATTGAACAAGAGGTTTCTGCACATAGACAAAGAAAATCAGAACTGAGGTGCTGCTTCGTTGCTCAAGCCAAGCAGTGGAGCATTGCCTGGTTTTTCGTGAGACACATGTGAACTCCTTCACATTTCCCGGTAAATTTTGTTTTCTTGGTATAAGAGCCTCCAGCTGTTCCAATATAGATGGATGTCCGTGATGTGAACAATCCCTCTATAAATCAGATGTCTATTGAACTTCGTTATTCGCCTAGCGTCACCTCTTTCTATGAGCCACCTCACACCGCTTAGGTTGGCATTCCTATATAAGCGTCCAAGCGTATTTCTTAGCATTTTGCACATCGTAATACAAAAAGAACGATATCGCACGAAGTTCTAAAACTTATGGCGCTGCTCTGTAGTTAGAGCCAGGATGTGCTTTGGAAACCTTCTTGCCGTTAGGAGAAGCTCTACAGCCGGCGCCAGCACACCGCACCCCAGGGAAGTGTGGACCTCACACGTAACCAGACTAGCTATAAGATTGCGCACAAACTATTTATTTATTTATTTATTTATTTATTTATTTATTTATTTATTTATTATTTATTACAAGTACCTACATCGCCCATTGGGCATTGTTGGAGGGGGGTTACAGTAGAAAATAGAATACAAAACAGCAAAATTAAAAGCAAATAAATCGTGCATTACAGTATACAGAAGGAATCAACACTTGTAGTACAGCATTAGAACAAAAGTACGAAACACAGCATTATACAACGAAAGCAGTAATTATACATATAAAAAATCAACAACCAAGAGAAGTACAAAGGCAACGTTAAATATATGGGTTATTTCAGGAGCTCAAAATGATGTTTCAATGGCTGTTAGAAAATTAGAATCAGAGAATATTGGTATTTTTAGCGCATTCCAGTCACTAATAGAATTTGGAAAGAAAGAGTATTTAAGGACATTCAATCGACAGGTATATTCTCTAATTTTATATAAGTGATCTTTCCGTTCGGACATATAACTAGGCGTCTTTAAATACCGCTCTTTATTTAGCCCAGTCTTACCGTGATATATATTATAGAGAAATTTAAGTCTTTGAACTTTCCGTCGTCCACAAAGGGGTTCCCATCCCAAGGCCTGAAGAATTCCAGAAGACCTTATTCTAAAATCGTAGTTTCCTGTAACAAACCTAGCAGCCCTTTTTTGCACCCTCTCCAACTTTTCTTTCAGTACATTCGTGAAAGGGTACCAAGAAACACAAGCATACTCTAAAATTGGGCGCACATTTGTGATATACAGGGTTTCCTTGAGTGTTTGCGGCGCGTCGCTGAAATTTCTTTGGAAAAAATGAATTAAGCGCGAAGCCTTGGCTGTGATTAGATCTACGTGACTGGTCCAATCTAGTGTTGCCGTGAATGTTACTCCGAGATACTTAACTTGATCTACCTTTTGTACTGCGCAGGAATTTAAGTAATAAGACCTCGATACTACCTTTTTTGTTATTAAATTGCACATGAAAACATTTAGTTAGGTTCAAACTCATTTGCCACTGAGCACACCAAGACACAATTTTATCGAGGTCAGACTGAAGTAGTGTGGTGTCATCAAAACACTTGACTGGGCAATACAAAAGACAATCATCAGCATAAAGCCTCACTGTTGATTTCAAACCCAGTGGAAAATCATTGATAAAAATCAAAAACAGAAGCGGCTCCAGGACCGATCCTTGTGGCACCCCTGACAGTACATCAGCTGTTGATGAAGACACACCATTTATCACAACACATTGCTTGCGGCCGCTGAGATAATCCTTAATCCAGTCTATGAGGGTTTAGGAATACCAAGAAACGACAACTTATGAAGCAAAAGACTGTAGGGGGCGACATCATAAGCTTTTTTGAAGTCCCAAAAATACAGCCTCCAATTGAATGCCCTGGTCGAATGATGAAGCGATGTCATGTACGAATTCGGTTAGCAGTGTAACACACGAATATATCGGCAGCTACGCATTTGCGGCGGAGAAGACAACTTTGGGCCGTGAACTAAACACGGCCCATTGATGGCTATGGATGTCTCAGGCTGACGCAAAACATCGTCTTCACAGAGCTTGAACTTGAGGTGCTGTGAGCCTCGAACCTTAAGCTCGTCCTCGCTCAATTCAGGTGTGGTTGCAAGACGGTTCCAAGTGGCGCATGTATTTTGCGGCGCTGGTGCGCACCTATGCGCGCGTGACGACTGCGCCAAAGGCGCGACTAGTGACACTAGATGCAATTGATTGATTGATTGATTGATTTGTGGGGTTTAACGTCCCAAAACCACCATATGATTATGAGAGACGCCGTAGTGGAGGGCTCCGGAAATTAAGACCACATGGGGTTCTTTAACGTGCACCCAAATCTGAGCACACGGGCCTACAACATTTCCGCCTCCATCGGAAATGCAGCCGCCGCAGCCGGGATTTGAGCCCGCGACCTGCGGGTCAGCAGCCGAGTACCTTAGCCACTAGACCACCGTGGCGGGGCACGCTAGATGCAACTCTGTGCCTAATATAGCAATAAGAGCAAAACCAAAGCTGCTAGAAACTGGCTGAGAAGGCCATCTCGACACTTTAAACATGTGGTGGACCACCACAAATATTTTTGTAGAATAAATTTTTCCTGACTCCTAGCAACAGTTGTCTAATTGAATAGCTGGCATAAATTTCTGCCAATTATTACTGATAAACATTATTAAATAGCTAAGCTGACACCTTAATTCGATGTTTTGTCTGCAAAGGCTTTTCATAACATAACTTCGATGTTACTGCAGTATAATCTCGAGAGGCACGCACTTTTGTCAAGTTCGCCGGTCTAGTGCACTTTTCCAACAATACACGCACATTGGTTCGGGCAAAGGTCTGGTAAAAATTACCATGTTGCCAAAACGGGCAAATTCAAATTGATTCTGAATGTTGAGTGGCTAGATAGACTAACTACTAGAAAGTGCTGAATGCCCGAGAAACAAATTTAGCATGATAAAATCGATTATCTAAAGCGTCGATGACCGTGATCGATTTGATTAGGCATGGTAACGAAAGAGTTAAACAAGAAACGGCGCACCAAACGTAATCACAGGTACAGATATGAGCGCGAACTAACGAGTGTCACAGTTGTTACTTCGTTGTGTTTGAAAAGCGCGCTCTTTTCGCAAACGGGGCGTGCCGAGTGAGCGAAGTCACCTTTGCGGCCCAGGCAATCGTTCCGGCTAAAGGTCAAGGCACACGATTCTCTCTAGCGAAGGATAAGCGCGTGCGCGCTAGCACTGAACCCCTCCGCCCCCACCCGTGGGGCAAAGTACGCGTGGGAGATAAGCGCGGGTCGGCGCATCGCGACGAGCTGGGTGCCGATCGCAGCCGGCTTTTCTTCTTTCTTAAGTTTTGATATATATAGGTTCGTATACATATACAGTGCATGATGGTGGCGGCAGTGCTGACGGCAAAATCCAGCTCCAGCCGAGACTGACCATATAATTGATATCGCAATAAAAAGAGATATAGAACAGCGGCGATGACTCCGGCGATAAGCGACGCGCCGTCCCCGTGGCCGCTTTAGCTCAGTGGCAAAGCGCTGGTCTTGTAAACCAGCGGTCGTGAGTTCGATCCTCACTGGCGGCTGCTTCCTTTTTTTTAGCGTTAACTAAACGTTTCTTTGTTATATATGTGTAATTGGTTCAATAAAGGCTACCTTCAAATATTATATTCGTCTAAAATGGAGATCCCGAGCTCTCCAATACAACATTTCTAAACATTATTTTGTTAGTGGTCATCCGCAGGTAAGGAACACTTAAGAGAAAAACAATTCTCGTATCAGTAAATTACAATTTCAAAGAGTGAATACGTCAATTTCACCACGTGAAAATGTTTGGAAAGCGAGACAACGCACAGAAAGAGAATGCTGATAACGACAGACTGAGGTCGGTACTGCAAATCTGCAATCTACATGCAATGCGCATCCAGACGCATCAATACAGCAGCGTGTACACTGAATAGCATGCCGTTAAACTACATCACATTCTCATAAATGGTAATCAGATCAAGAGAGTAGCCAGATGTTTTCCTCGCGGGGGGGGGGGGGGGGGGGCTTTACTTTATGAGTGTTCGTGCAGGTTTTTGTGTGTGTGCACGTGAATAGAATGGAATGGAAAAAAATTGGCCCAAATCTGCACGTTGCACTGCAAATGTCATCGAAAGACGATAGTCTTGCGTCTGGAGAGTGAAAAAAAAACGTTTATTTGATGCTCTGCGCAAGAAAATCAGTGGACGTTATTCTGGGGGCGCTGCGTTGGAGTGCCTCGAGCGTGCAGTGGAGGCGAACGAGCGCATCCGAGGCTACCTAAAGGTAGCATATACAGTAATATCTCTAACCCCCGAATGCAGAGATGTTACTTGACTCGTTCTTGACTCAAGACAGTCTTGCCGGACACCATAAACCCCCGAATGCAGAGATGTTAGTTGACTCGTACTTGACTCGTTCTTGACCCAAGACAGTCTTATCTTGCCGGTCACCATAAATCGTTCTCGAACTTGCGGATGACTTGAAGGCGACTTGGCTCGGTCGAAGTCAGGACAAGTTTCAAGTCAGCTGCGGGGCTAGCTTGAAAGCGACTTCACGCGTTATTCCAACATGGCCACCTCTCGAATGGACGTCGCGGAGAGGGTGGCCGCTTTTGAGTTAGCTTGCCTCGCCATAAGCGTAGCATTTTCCGAGGCGCACTGCCTGCCCAAGAATCTTGGACCGGCTTTACGTGACCAAAGGAATCCGATGTAGTTGTACGACGAGGAACAATTCCACGCTCGATGCAGATTCACGAAGAACGACGTGCGGCAGCTGCTGGGTATGTTTCCGCTCTGTGAAAGTGGGGACAACCGAGGACAGCCTGTGCCCCTAGTGTTACAGCTACTGATGGCTCTCGGGTTTTACGGCGCTGGCACATTCCAAACAGTCACCGGCAATCTCGTCCGCACTCCGTAGTCGACAGTTTGCCATGCAGTAGGAAAGGTTACGCTACTCATCGCAAAGCACCTGTAAGCAATGCTGGTGCGCTTTCCGACCCCGGCAGCACTTTCTATAGTTATGCGGGACTTTTATGAAGTGGCTGAGCTCCCTGGTGTTACAAGCTGTGTCGACTACACACACGTGCGTAATAATTGCTTCGGTGGGGACGACACCGAAGTGTTCCGTAAGCGCAAATGCCATTTCTGTTTTTTTTTAAACACGATGACGATTTCCGACTCTTTCGGTACAAAATTGACTCGGTGTTGTGCCTGTGTGCCTCGTCTATCCTTTCGTCCCGTCTAGGGCGCTGTTTCTCGCCCAAAAGCATCGCTTGTAGCACAACGCTACGTAGAATTCTACACACATAAAAAAGAGGTGCCCCTACCACGAGTTTTTTATCCGCTTCACCATCATGCAGCGAGACACTGCTGCACCCCGCTAGACAGAATTCTGCTGAGGGCGATGTCTATACCTCCGCTTTTTATCTTGTTTACGAAGATCAACAAAAGGATACGAATCACATTTCTTCCCAGAACTTGTTTTTTTTTCATATATAACTGCAACCTAGCCCACTACAGGCATGCAGGCGAACCGAAAGGCAAATACCGTGAAAATCGCGTCACCTCGTGAACCAGGTCAGCACAAATACATGCCGTGGCGCTCGACTGAAAAAAAAAATGACGAAAGAACCCAACGCGATGCTTGTTTCGCCTCCAAAC
Source organism: Rhipicephalus microplus (assembly GCF_013339725.1). NCBI lineage: Eukaryota > Metazoa > Arthropoda > Arachnida > Ixodida > Ixodidae > Rhipicephalus > Rhipicephalus microplus. Next base: position 30,880 of record NW_023607516.1, read on the forward strand.
AAGCAATCGTGGAGAAACGCGCCGCTTTGGGTGGCCACTAAAACCAGCGGGCAATGAATGCTTTACAGAAGCAACACTGCGCATCGCTGTGGCAGCAGGCACCACGTGCCGCTCGTTAGCCGTAAAATGACAAAATTATGCTTGTGACCCTTCGTTTTTATAGTTATATTAAAACTGTGGGGTCTCGGCGAGGCGAACGCGTGCATCGCCACGCCACGCTCTTGGAGTGAAAGGACACAGTAGTCCCGGTCGGTACAAAGCACACAACATACATAGATTTATTAACTAATTTAGACGACGATATCGTGCGCCGAATGATACACAAATTTCAATTAACTCGCTACCATACAAACAACATAACTCAGTGACACACTAAACACAGAATAACATGATAAACACACACTAACACACCCAACACACTAACATATACCCAAGGCGGCGTCGCCAACGCCTGACTTTCCACGTGGGACCCCGGCGCGAAGCCCGCGGTGCCGAGCACCGGGGACCCACGCTACAGACAACCGTTCGCGGCAGCCGCCACGCGCAGAAGAGGCTCGCTCGAACCTCGCCCACCACCAAGGCCTGCCTTCCGCCAGGGGCCACCGCCGGCGCTACCACTCTACCAACAGTGGTACTCAAAGCGAACACAACGCCATCTATCGCCCGGTGGTGGTCACCACCGAAATCAAGCCTTGGGGCGAGACACGTGCGCCACGCGGCACAGACAACTTTACAGGGGGGCTGTCAGCACCCCCACATTCCCCCAACCTTAAATCAAACCATATCCCGAAATAAAAAATTAGCTACACAAGCTTTAACAAAAAAATGATATCGCACGACCATAATGTCCTTGCACAACGACACCACCGCCGGTCGACACTGCTGCACTGTCCGGCTAGACTTCACCTCAGTACCGGCCCCGCAACAGCAACGTTGCCGTCGGCGCGACGATCCGTCGCTAGCGCCGACACGTTTTCCAGTTGTGACCAGCACTCGCGAGGGCGCCGGACTGCAGGCAGTTGCGCAGGTCCCAGGCATCTCCATCGCCCGACCTACCGACCGCATTCCTGGCCAGTGACACTGACGATGTGCAGGACAGCCGGCCGTGGATGACATCCCTCCCGCCGAATACATCAATAACAACAACAAAAAAACTTGAAAGAAAACAATCGAGCAGGTCCTTGGGAAGGGAGCTTTGAGCTTTTCGTCCACGTGGTACGTTGGTCAGTACTGCTAGCTAATACATCGGTGGTGGCCGAGACGCCCATCAAAAGAAAACAAAAATATCTTTTCCTAACTCGTGCTCACAAGAAAAAAAAAGTGAGGGAAGTAGAGCGACACACCTCAACGCCACGATCCACCTAGTTGAGCCACGTGCGACAGGCGGCTGCGCAGAACCTTAGGACTAATGAGTCGCTCGGCAACAACCGGCATCCACCCAGCACCCAGCCTAGGCGCAGAAGAGGCAGCCGCGAGGAGACGTCCACTCTGTGAGGTGGCCCTATCGCTCGCCGCACACAGCAGCTTACCAAGCGATCGGCGTCCACCACCCCGGGCGGTGTCACGACGCCTCGGCGTCGAGCCGCAATACCAGACAGCAACAACGCCCGGCTCCCTGAGCCCAAAGGTATAGAAGAAGCTATTTACAGAAAATCGGATTACCCACGAGGCTTCCGTACTCACTCGCTTCGGGCCTGGCCTACAAACCACGTGCTCTAGGCTTTGCTCACCCCAGGATGCGGACCGCATGGCTCTCGTCCTAATTCAACAACGTTTTTGAAAACTAACAACAAAAAATAACAACACTTGTGAGCAAAAAAATAAATAGAAAGTCAACGTGCCGACAAATTCAAACACGTTACAAAACCAATCTCCTCGCTTCTCAACAAAGCACACCACCGACGGTAGCAAAGAAGTCCCCCCTAGGCCTATTCTACTCCGAATCTAACAAAATTCCTGTATTGAACCGCAAAAACGGTCGTCCAATACTCCAAGAGCTCCACGTTCGGCAGCCAGTGTGGGATCTCGGCGAGGCGAACGCGTGCATCGCCACGCCACGCTCTTGGAGTGAAAGGACACAGTAGTCGCGGTCGGTACAAAGCACACAACATACATAGATTTATTAACTAATTTAGATGACGATATCGTGCGCCGAATGATACACAAATTTCAATTAACACGCTACCATACAAACAACATAACGCAGTGACACACTAAACACACAATAACATGATAAACACACACTAACACACCCAACACACTAACATATACCCAAGGCGGCGTCGCCAACGCCTGACTTTCCACGTGGGACCCCGGCGCGAAGCCCGCGGTGCCGAGCACCGGGGACCCACGCTACAGACAACCGTTCGCGGCAGCCGCCACGCGCAGAAGAGGCTCGCTCGAACCTCACCCACCACCAAGGCCTGCCTTCCGCCAGGGGCCACCGCCGGCGCTACCACTCTACCAACAGTACAGCAGAAAGGGGGGTGGTATTGGGGCATTCATTCATAAAAGTACAGACTGGCAAAGGGTCAAGCAGGAGTGCAAGGAACATTTATGGCTAAAAGGGAAAGTGGCAGGTCAAATGACACTCCTTGGTTTCGTGTACTTGTGGACGGGAGCAAAGGCCAGAGAGGAAAACCAGGCAATAGTAGAGTGTATATCAAAGGACATTCAGGAGTTAGGAAGAGAGTGCGAGATAATTATACTAGGAGACATGAATGCGCACATAGAAGATATAGATGGGTATACCGACCCGACAGGCAAAATGATCACGGATATGTGTGAAATACTTGATTTGATCATTTGCAACTGTACCGAGAAGTGTGAAGGGCAAATAACATGGGAGGTAGGAAGGCTGCAGTCGACGATATATTATGCACTGATGTCACATAGGATGTATGATAAGCTCAGGCGAATGCACATAGATAAATGTGGCTCCAGAAGTCTGGGTAGTGATCACAAACGTATCAAGCTAAGTTTCGGAAGAGCAGTGAAAGTGGGAAAGAGACAAGATGAGCAACTACAGGAAAATTTTTATTAAGAAAGGCAAATTCAAATAGCCACTAAACAAATTTAGAAAGTAATCACGGAGGATAATAAGACAGCGTGGACATACATGAATCTAATTAGACTCTTTGAGCTAGAGCTTGCTAAGACGCGTAACAAGTCACCCCGGAAAAGAAGACACAAACCCAAAAGTTGGTGGGATGAGGAAGTTAAGAGAGCCATAGCATAACGTCAGGAAGCCTCTAGGGAACACAGACATGCTAAGCAGCGGGGTGAACCGACAGATCATGTTGAAAGAAAATGGGAAACCTTTCTAAGCTGTAGAAGGGCTGCATCCCTTCTGATCAATGAAAAGATTAGAAGAAAGGGAGCTCAGTGGCTGGCAGAAGTACATAAAAAAGATAAAAAGGCAGCTGCGAAATTTTGGAACCATCTAAACTCCCTGAGAAATGAGACGAGCCTAGAGCAGAGTTTTATAACTACAGCCCAAGGTGCCAGGCTAGAAGGGGATGAAGCTATTGAATATATAAGAACAAGGGTGACAGAAAAATTTCAACAAAGAAGTACTTTATGCACCACAATAGACAAGGACGAATCAAGTGGTGCAATGGCTCCATTTTCACAACGAGAGTGGGAAAAGGCTGAGAAAAGGGTTCCTAGTAGTACATCAACAGGCCCAGATGGCATTTCAATTAGGCTGATAAAGACATTAGGTCCCTAGTCTAAGCAGACTTTGAGAGAAACAGCGAGCAAAACAATGATGGTGAAGTTTCTGATGGATGGAAACTTAGCAGAATGTGCAAGATCTATAAAGGAAAGGGGGAGAAAGCTGACATAAACATCTATCGTCCTATAACAGTGACATCAGTGATCTACAGGCTGGCGATGCAGGTTATAAAGCAGGCATGGATAGAGGATGAGGGGATGCTAGGGGAACTCCAGAAAGGGTTTCCGAAACACAGGAGGTTGGAAGACAATTTGTTGCAGTGCATCGAAATAGCAGAAAAGGAACACAGGCTCCTGTGGCTAGCATATTTGGATATCAAAGGAGCGTACGAGAGCGTGGTTCAAGAGGATTTGTGGGGAATACTGGACACACTAGGCGTGGAACATGTAGTCACTAACCTTTTAAAGGGTATCTATAAAGGTAACAAGGTAGTTATAAAGTGGGAAAAACAGGTATCCAAGCCTGCATAGGTAAAACGGGGGCTTAGGCAGGGGTGCCCCCTGTCACCCTTATTATTCATGATGTACCTACAAGGATTAGAGGCAAATTTAGAGGGAAGTGGGCTGGGCTTCAACCTCTCTTTAGTCAAACAAGGAAAACTTATTGATCAGGCACTACCAGCATTAATGTACGCAGATGATATAGTGCTAATGGCCAACAACAAGGAAGATTTGCAGAGATTGATGGACATCTGCGGTAATGAGGGAGATAGGTTAGATTTTAGATTCAGTAAGGAAAAATCAGCAGTCATGATTTTTAATGACAACGAAAGTAGTGAGCTTAGATACAGGAGGTCACACTAGAGATAACAAATAAATACAAATATCTGGGCGTATAGATAAGCAATGGGACTGAGTACCTGAGGGAACACGAAATATACGTGACGACTAAAGGTAACCGGTATGCAGCAGTGATGAAAAATAGGGCACTGTGGAATTACAATAGGTGTGATGTTGTGAGAGGAATATGGAAAGGGGTCATGGTTCCTGGTCTGACGTTCGGCAATGCCGTCTTGTGCATGAGATCAGAAGTTCAAGCAAGATTAGAAATTAAGCAACGTGGAATAGGTAGGCTTGCTTTAGGAGCTCACAGGAATACACCTAATCAGGGAGTACAAGGTGATATGGGATGGACATCATTTGAGGGCAGGGAAGCTAGCAGCCAAATAAAATTTGAGAAGCGATTGAGAGAAATGAAGGAGGAGCGTTGGGCTAGGAAGGTTTTCAGCTACTTGTACATGAAGAATGTCGATACAAAATGGAGGAAGCGAACCAGGAAGTTGACTGGTAAATACTTAGAAAACAGCAGGTGGCCAAACCAAAAAGAACTATCGCGTAAGAAGAAAGTGAAGGAAATGGAGACTGACATGTGGAAAATTGGCATGATTAAGAAGTCTGCACTAGAAATCTATCAAACTTTTAAGCAGGAAATTGCCAAAGAAAGGATCTATGATAATACTCAGGGTAGTTCTCTACTGTTTGAGGCAAGGACGGAAGTACTCCGAACCAAGACATATCGGGCCAAATACGAAGGGGTGGACACAGTATGTAGTGCGTGTGGAGAGGAAGAAGAAACTGCCGAACACTTGATAATGTTTTGTAAAGAGCTTCACCCTATAGTTCAGGATGATGGCGCAGAGTTTTTCAAAGCACTGGGGTTCAGGGACCGGGAGGGCAAAATAGACTTTAAGCAAGTAGACTTAACTAGAAGGAGGTTATCTGATTGGTGGCTAAAGTCAAGGCACGAGTAAAAACTAAACTCTTCACTGCAAAGTATAAATCCTCAAACTCACTTTTTAAGGGAAAAAAATAAATATAGTTTTGAGTTCATTAAATATTACGGCTTGGTGGCGCTAGCCACCGCCCGATCTAAAGGGTACAGCCATATCCATCCATCCATGCAGTGGAACGCAAAGCGAATACAACGCCCTCTATCGCCCGGCGGTGTTCACCACCGAAATAAAGCCTTGGGGCGGGACACGTGCGCCACGCGGCGCAGACAACTTTACAGGGGGGGGGGGGGGGGGGGGGTGTCAGCACCCCCACAAAACGTATGGTCTTTTTTTTGTTGTAACACATTTCTTACGCAAACAACTTCATTATTACCCTCGTTAGCACGCGACCAGCGTGTTTCTGCTTTGAAGCTCGTTCTTGACTTGACCAAGTAAGACAGTCTGAGCATCTATGAAACACGAAGGCTCACTTGGGCATTTTGAAGTCCGCTGCTTGCTTCACGCCGAATTGCTCAAGTCAAGTCGAAGCCGCGAGCCAAGTAACATCTCTGCATTCGGGGGTAAGGCACGTTAGACGGGAGCGCTATCTGGCATTTATCTTCGAAAACGAAGGAAGGCACGCGTGCCTGCGGAGAAAGATGCGTGCCATTCTCGGAGGCGATAAGATGTAGAACGCAAAGTGACGGACAAGTGCCACCACCATGTCGTTTTGAAAAACATTGGTAACACTCGGCTTTTTGAGCATCGTGATGCACTGCCAGCACACTACGCCTCCTGGCGGTCGCCTCGCCCAATATGTTGCTATTATGGCATTCGGGGCCATATTTCACGATTTTGCCGCAAGCGCCAACAGGGCGGACGCCGTGGCTACGATGTTTACGAAAGGGATTCGGAGCCATCCCCGAACCAGTACCAGCGACGCCCTACGAGACGTTCCTTCTCTCCGACTTCTCCACTCACCGCACCTCGCCCCTGCTATCCCAGATGCCGCCGGTCCCCTTCACCTCTGCGACGCTCAACATCTCCTCGATCTGAGACCGGCTGTACCTACTTCTGACTACCGCTCGGAAAACTAGCCGGTGCAGTTTTTGGAGGATAAGCTGCATCGCTCGAACAAACACCAATACCTCCAGAGGGCCCAGCCAACTTGTTATTTGTGTGTGCGGAAGGGGTACCAGTTCAGGCATTGGTGGACACGGGGGCTGCTATTTCTGTTATTCATGTGGATTTGTGTACTCGTCTACGTAAGGTTACCACACCTTATACTGGCACTCTCTTACGTAGCGCAAATGACTCGCAGATACGGCCATCAGCACAGTGAACCGTTAGAGTTTTCATTGATGGGATCCGGCATCATATTCAGTTTGCCGTGCTGGCTTCTTGTGCTTTTATGCTTATTTTAGGATGGAACTTTCTTTCTGATGCTGCTTTTTTCATCTTTTGTCGACAACGACTCATACATATGCGAGAGACGGATGATATTTCCCCGAAATCCTCACGTGACCGGCTGCGAACAGCCAATGACTTCCTTTTGCCACCTAACCACGAGCACGTTATCACGGTTATGTCTGACTCCATTGACCACGGTGACGTCCTAGTAAGTCCATCAGCCCGTTGTTTATCCAGAGCGCATGCACTTTCATCGATTCTTGTCCGCTTCTCCAACGGCACCGCATTTCTCGCAGTACTGAATATCACCAATGAGCCGATTCTGCTGACCAAGGGCACTGTTGTAGTTTCCAGCATGGACACACAACCTATCTCTGTATTGGCTTCGGATACCAGTCTGGTGGGATTACGTTTAATACCAACAGATGCTCCATCTACTACGGCTCTCGTCAATGCCATCAGCACGGATCTCACTCCCCCACAAGCAGACGAACTACTGGCGTTGTTGTCTAAGCATAAATTTTCTTTCGACGTACATTCCACTGCTCTAAGCCAGACTTCTGCGGTGGCTCATCGCATACACACCGACGGAACTTTTATTGTCCGTCGTCGACCATACCGCGTTTCTTCCAGCGAACGCGAGATCATCGACAAGCACGTTGCTGATATACTCAAGCAAAACATCATCCGCCCCTTCTCAAGCCCTTGGTCGTCACCTGTCGTTCTCGTACGAAAAAAAGACAGTTCAGTGCGATTCTGCGTTGACTACCGCGCATTAAACAAAGTAACCAGAAAATACGTATATCCCTTGCCTCGCATTGATGATGCCTTAGATTCCTTACAAGGAGCGGAATATTTTTCGAGCCTTGACCTGCGCTCCGGTTATTGGCAAATTCCAATGCACGAGGATGACAAGGAAAAAACTGCCTTTACCACACCCGATGGGCTTTACGAATTTAACGTCATGCCTTTCGGCCTCTGCAATGCGCCAGCAACGTTTGAACGACTGATAGACACTCTGTTGCGGAGCCTTAAGTGGAAAACATGCTTATGTTACCTTGACGACATCGTCATATTTTCTTCAACATTCGAACAGCACTTGCAGCGCCTAGATGAAGTTCTGACTTCTCTCGCAGCTGCTGGCCTTCAGCCCAACACCAAGAAGTGCCACTTTGCTAGCAAAAGTATTAAAGTACTCGGACATATCGTCAGCAAAGATAGAATCCGGCCTGATCCCGACAAGATTACCGCCGTTCTTCACTTCCCGGTGCCTCAACGCGTCAAAGAGCTCCGAAGCTTTCTTGGCCTTGCGTCGTACTTCCGGCGCTTTATACGAGACTTCGCCACCATTGCTGCGCCACTTCACCAACTCCTTTCTTCAGGAGCGTCATACGTTTGGTCGGACGAATGCCAAATGGCTTTTGACACCTTGAAACGTGCCCTCACGTCTGAGCCAGTGCTTTGTCATTTCGATAACATCGCACCCACTCTCCTTCATACTGATGCCAGTGGACACGGACTCGGCGCTGTACTTTTGCAACGAACAGAGCGTTATGACGAACGTGTGATCGCATACGCTAGTCGCACCCTCACAGCAGCAGAAAAAAACTACACCATCACCGAGCAGGAGTGTCTCGCCGTTGTCTGGGCCATCCAGAAATTTCGACCATATCTTCACGGCGGCCACTTTACCGTCGACACTTACCACCACGCTTTGTGCTGGTTGTCGACGTTTAAGA
>NW_023607517.1:0-36445 GCF_013339725.1 Rhipicephalus microplus
ACCACGCCGCCATTGTTTGAGAGCGTCGGCGTCTTTAGGGAAGGAAAACACTTGTATCTCTGTCTGCTGTTTTGTAGTTGCCGGTGCATCCGGGTACACAACACTTATTCGGCATTGTCGCATCACTCCAGCATCACGCACGGAAACGAAATTGCCCGCAAAACAACAACGGAAAGCAACAAACGCGAAACACCGTAAACACCACGCCGCCGAACCGTCACCACCGCCCGCCATTGTTGAGAGCGTCGGCGTCTTTAGGGAAGGAAAACACTTGTATCTTCTGTCCTGTTTTGTAGTTGCCGGTGCATCGGGTACACAACACTTATTCGGCATTGTCGCATCACTCCAGCATCACGCACGGAAACGAAATTGCCGCAAAACAACAACGGAAAGCAACAAACGCGAAACACCGTCAACACCACGCCGCCGAACCGTCACCACCGCCGCCATTGTTTGAGAGCGTCGGCGTCTTTAGGGAAGGAAAACACTTGTATCTTCTGTCCTGTTTTGTAGTTGCCGGTGCATCCGGGTACACAACACTTATTCGGCATTGTCGCATCACTCCAGCATCACGCACGGAAACGAAATTGCCGCAAAACAACAACGGAAAGCAACAAACGCGAAACACCGTCAACACCACGCCGCCGAACCGTCACCACCGCCGCCCGCGCTGCGCTCGCTGCCGTTTCCCCGAGAGTCGGCCGGCCGGAAATGACGTCAGATTGCTGGGCGCAGGCCTGAAAAGATTTTCCGGGGGTGACGGTTCAGTGCGCTGTGATTCGCTGTTCGTGCAAGAAACAAATTTTTTCAAGCTTTCTTATGTACGCGCTTTCACGCGCGCTTCGATATTCATTGTTTCTTTTCGTACGCCAGCATGCGTTCGACTGGCGTCAGAGTCATTATTTTTAACAGACGTCTTTTACGTAACCATTATGTTTCCTTCGATATCTTCGGACGCGTGCTGGCGTTCGACTGCAGCTTTTTTTCGTTAACAATAAGATTTGTTGCCGTGTATGCCTCAGCGGCACGTATGAACTCTGACGCGTTCTTCCAATCTCTTTATGCGTTCCTTTTAAATTCCCAACATGTGGTACTTTTAGGGAATTTCAATTGTGTCTTAGACTCACAGGCAGACGTTCGAGGTCCAGGTCACGGCTGGTCAAACTGGAATGCTAGAAAACTTGAACGTGTAATGCAGCCATTGGCATTTAGTGAAATTCATCAAAGTGTGCATGGCAGCAATTATGCCTATACTTGGCGTCCAGAAGCGTCAAGGAGCCGAATTGATCACGTGCATGCATCCCCCAGTCTCATTACCTACGTTCACGACACCAGGGTAATGTCATTGCCACCGACACCAGTGTAATTTAGCGACCACCTGTAGTGATCTCTATCCGCCTGCCAGCAGGGACGCTAACGATTCACAGACCATGGCGTCTCGATTGCCGCGTACTTCAGGACTCTCAGGCTACGGAGAAATTGTCCCGAGCGTTACGCACATCGCTCACTGGGGAGGATGTAGTTGCTTGGGATCTCCTCAAAGAACAGTGGCGTCATCATTTCAGTGCGTCGGGCAGAGGACTTTGCACCCGTATGTCCAAAGATGCGTCATTGTTAATTTCAGAAGATACGCATTGCCAATCGAGATCCAAGTCCTTCCACTGTATTGGAGGCATGGCAGGCGGAGCTCGTTGAACGGTACCAACGTATTATGTGCGCTTGATCACTCTCAGCTGCAGCTTGGCACTGTATACGTGCACCGTGTGCGCACCCTGAGGTGATAAGGTATGCACGCAGAGCTCTGCTTCGTCCACCAGGCTCGCCTGCCTACTCGCATAACTCTCCCGCCCCAGCGGCTCCGAGTACGCGCAACTTTCAGGAATTCACTCAACACTCTTAGTCAATGGCTAAATCTGGTGCTAATGTCTGTTACCCAGAATCCGTTTCTTCGCATCCTCTGCTAAAAGATTTACCCAATAATTCCAACATGTCACTCCTGCTATCACCGCCATCCGATGACAAAATCAAGGGCGCATCAGACGCAATGAAAAAGGGATCGGCTCCAGGGCCTGACGGACTCGCTGCAGAGTTTTATGTACAGTTCCGGCCTATCAATGGTCCAACTATGTCACGCGTCATTCGCAAGTGTTTCCAAGATAATACACTTCGAACCTCTTTCCACAAAGGCCGTATAACACTAGTTCTCATGAAAGACTTAATGTCACGCGACCAGAAGATTGGCGCCCTATCACCCTGCTCAATGTAAATTAGAAGCTCTTGGCCAACATTTTGGTGCGCCGAATCAGTCCATCTCTTGCAAAATAATCGCTCTCCACCAGGTCTATTCTGTTCCGGGCCGAGAAATACACACCGATACGTGGTTAACGCGTGACATAATTTAATACACCACTAGCCGATGTGCGCAAGGACTGTTGGTTTCATTAGATCAAGAGGAAGCCTTTGATTTCGTACAACATGGCTACATACTAAATGTTTTACATGCATTCGGATTCCCGGATAAGTTCATTGACCTCATCCACGCGATGTACACTAATTCAGAAAGTACCCTTTACTTAGATTCCCGTGAGAGTCACGCATTTAGCGTCACGCGTAGGGTCAGTCAAGGGTGTCCCCTGTGCCCAGTGTTATTTATCCTTGCATTAGAACCCTTCTTGAGGGCCGTTGAACATCACCCGCAGATTCGTGGCTTACTTCTACCCAGTAACACTCAAGTAAAGGTCACTGCATATGCAGATGATATTACTCTTTATGTAAATAATGAACAGTCACTGCAGCATGCTCTTGATGCAGTCCATGATTTCAGTATTATCTACGGTGCAAGGTTAAACTTTTCTAAAAGCCAGTATTTTTTCATCGGCAACCCCAGCGGTCATATCAACAACACGTCGCCTTTACAGTGGTCTCCTTAGATTTCAATACTCGGCATTACTTTCGCTGCATTTGGTTTACAGGATAGCATCAGGTCATCCGTTGCACAATTTTTAAGTGATATCAAAGCAGCCAGGTACTTCACATTCCCCCTCTTGGAACGCCGATCCTTAAAGCTTGAATACCCGTGTACTCAGATTTGGGTGCTTGTTAAAGAACCCCAGATGGTCAAAATTTCTAGAGCCCTCCACTACGGCGTCTCTCATATTCATATGGTGGTTTTGGTTCGTTAAATCCCACAAATCAATCAATAAACGCCGATACTTAACTCTAACGTGTAACCAGAAAAATTTTGACACCTTTGCCATTCTGTTAAACCACCGCACCACGTCTGCAGGAAAGTGCGAAGCTGCATCAGTTCATTTTTTTGGTCTGGTGGCACAGAATCGTTATCGCATCCAGCGTTAGCCCAATTGCGAGATCAAGACGGCTTCGCATTCCCCGACGTTTCCGTCACGGCTTCTACATTGTGCCTCCGCACTCTATTGCGAATACTAAGCAATGATGGCATGCCCGCTCAGACACTCGCTCGCTACCATCTGGGGCCATCACTACGTGTCTTCTCGCCGGATAGCCAAATAAACCAAGGTCCCCAATCAACTGAATTACCATCTTTATATCAAGCCCTCCTGGCATTTCACCGAAGTTTGGAAGCTACGTGCCCAGAGATAGAGGTGGCCGATTCTAAAGTGGTGGACTCAATGGCCGCCATTCTACGGCCTTTGGTGCCCCAGCATCGCCAATCTGTAATGAACCGCGCTTGGAAACCAATAACTGCCGCAGTGTTGCCAGGGCATCTCAGAGACTTTGTCTGGATGTTGGACTGGGGCTCATTCCCCACGCGAGGTCGGTTGCAGTGATGGCAGATGGTTCGCACTTCCACTTGCCTCAACTGCGTCATGGTAGAGACCAATCGACATGCGACGTTTGAATGTGTGGTTTTCCGCCTTTTTTGGCGTGCGGTTAATGCTGGTTTTTAGGGACAGTGTGTGTGAACTTTCGTGTCCAACGGCCGATTTCCGCGTGGTCGCTTCACCGCTCTGTTAATAGTTGCGGGGCTGTTCAGCCTTTGAAGAAACCGATGTGAGGCCTTAGCTGCCAATTGCCACCGGGTGCTTTGTGGCTGATACTGGGGAGAATGAGACTAGAGATCCTCGCGTTCCTCTCTGAGAAGCTTTTCTTCCTCGGGAAGCACGATTTTCTGCGGCATTGGTCGTGCCCTTTCGTCAAGGTGGAACACGAAAGGATACAACTTATTTTTCGACCGACTTGGTGCTAAGCAGCGCCCGTTGAGTTGTTTTATATGATTTCATTTGTTACATATCGTGTTTCATTGTATATATTGTATCGTTATACCATTGTATCATGATATCGCAGTGAGTTCTTGTGTACATATATGCCAACATTGCCATCTATATTAGAGAATATGTCTTCACTCTAACGTAATGATGTTAGTCGTGAAACATAGATGTGCCGAAGTGTATTTTCCCTGTTACTGGAATGGTAAGAAAGCTTTGTGCTTTGTACATGCTGTAAATATATTTTTGTAAACGAAAAGTTATTACGATCCGTCAAATACGAGCGGAGGTACACAGGTCTGTTGCACGCTTGAAGACATTCTCCCATTTGCTAGAGCCAGTGAGTGCGCTGAAAGCTATATTGGTGTCAAGGAAGGGGGTGCGGGTGTAAAGAAACACTTGTTATCTTCCAATGATTGCGCGGCCACCACCAAATTGCGTGGCGCCCACTAGCCCGTAGTACAATGTACTCATTGACTACAAACCAAAATGTAATCAATGTACAACACATCACCATCAGAAGAAACAACGAACAGCTCTCATCTAAGCACGTCATTCTCACTTTCGAAACCAGCAGTCTCTCCAGCTCGGTAGACACAGGATATCTGAAGATCAATGTCAGGCCATACATACCAAACCCGAGGCACTGCTTTCAGTGCCAAAGGTTCGGTCATGCATCACAGTCATGCGGAGGTAAAGCCACATGGGCCAAGTGCAGCGTGAGTGACCACCTGGCTGAGAACTGTAAAGCATCCCCGTGTGGTGTCAACTGCTAAGGTGATCACCCGGTCAGCTCTCGTTCCTGCCTTTGCGGGAGTAAGAAGAACAAAGTAATTGCGCTCACCATAAAGGAGAGAGTTCTGTGTTTTGAAGCGAAGAAGAGACTTGGAATCTTACCTCGGAGAAGCTTTGCCAGCGTGGTGTGCAGCAGAGGGCAGCACCACGACGGCCTCGGGAGCCTACAGGTTCCATGATTAGTGGTCCCGTAGTACCTCAACCTGCCCCTTTGGTGGTAGCCGCAACTGCTTCTCCATCAACATCAAGCCAAGCGCGCCTTTTTCATTGTTTCACTGTTTTATTCGACTTAGAGAAGGCATATGACACCACGTGAAGAAACGAAATTCTGCGAGACCTCATCAATTTAGGAATTCGTGGTAAAATACTAAGCTACCGATGAAATTTTATGACGGAGAGAACATTTCAGTTGCCTTTGGGCACTGCGCTTTCGCGTACATTCCTCCAGGAAAAAGGCGTACCACAGGGCTGCGTTCTCAGTACACCATTGTTCATAGTAAAAATGGCTTCCAATTATCAGGTCATACTAAACACAGCTATGCCCTTGCTATACAATGATGATATTCAGATCGCTTCCCATGGCTCGAATCTAACAATCTGCGAGAGGCAACTCCAACTTACCATAAACAAATGAACGAATTAAGCTGACATAAATGGTTTACGGTACTAAACACAAAAGAATGTCTCTGTCCTATTTACAACAAAAAGAGGACTATGTCCTGTCCCATTTCTGTCGCTAAACAATGTAGCAGTGACAATAAAGCACAAACACAAACTTCTAGGCATCACAATCTGCAGTAAACTCAGCTTTCTTACTCATATAAATACATTAAAAATCAAGGCAACTAAAGCCCTAATGTACTAAAGATATTGTCCTTTAAGCCCTTGGGTTCTTACCGACTATGCCTACTAAAGGCTATCGCCCTGTTCTACGCAGTATTTGTGACTACGGGTGTGTTGTTTACGGTTCGGCAAGAGTCTTACATTTGGCGTCTTGACCCGGTACACAATCTCGGTTTGCGTTTACCTACAGGCACCTATAAAACTTCTACAGTTCAGAGTTTATACATGGAGTGTGGTGAACCTCTACTGTACAAGCGTTGGGTACTTTTAATCCTCTCCTGTGTTTATGAATCAGATTACTGCCTGAACATATTGGTCATGACCTCGCAACGTAACTTTATTCACACTTTTACTACTCTAACAAGCCACGTTCCACCAAACCGCTGAGTTTACGTTTTGAAGAACACTGCCGAGCATACGATATTCCTAATGACGTTATCGATATCGCCGCAAAACCACCAAGACTGCCTCTGTGGTCTGGCATGACTAAATTTTATGATGTCTCTTTAACCCACTTGAAGAAAAAGACACCCCACTAGATCACATAATTGAAGAGTTCCGCATACCCCAGGATAAATACAAAGGCTATAACCAAGTTTATATGGATGGCTCGAAAACTAACACCCTCGTGGACGTTGATATTGTGATGAAGAAAAGCGCTGTGAGTATTAGAGCGCCTCAACACATATTCCTTTTCAGTGCCGAAGTTTATGCCTTATTGGAAGCAGTGTGAGAAATCATCACTGGCAAATGCAAAAAACCAGTCATATACACTGAATGATTAAGTTAACTGAAAGCGCTGTATATATAATATGACTGCGAACCCCTACTTGGTGATATTCTAAATATGATTGTATCAAACAGTGAAAGCGTGATCGTTCGTTTTTGCTGAATGCCAAGTCATGAAGGGATACCAGGCAACGAGGAGGCAGACAAATGCGTCTCTCTAGCAGCGCAAAAAGTCATTAAACAAGACGATAGTTATAGTGCGAAAACCAAACGACGACACAGAGACAAGAAGGACACAAAGGACACGACTTGTCTCTGTGTCGTCGTTTTGTTCTCGCGCTATAACTATCGTCATGCCATACTAAATAGTTCAAGCTGCCACACTTCTAAGTCATTAAAAAGTCAGTATTTTCTTCAGATAGCCAGCGTAGTATTTGTCTAGCTTTTGTATCGAAAAGGCAACGACTGTGGGACTCCTGCACAAGCAATAAGCTGCACCTGGTGAAGCCCAAAGTAGGCAAACAAAAAACGTGCCGTCATCAACAACGTTTCCTTGAAGTAATTCTTTGCAGACTTCGAATTGGGCACACGCACTTCACACACAACCTTGTGCTCAGAAACAAAGCCATGCCGCATTGTGAAACATGTCTGCAGCCATCAACAGTCATACATATTTCCATTACGTGTTCGTATATCGAAACAGAATGAAAGAAATACTTCAGAGCACTATACAAACATTTCATACGTTTACACCCAAGTCCATTTAAAGAAGATGATCCCCTTGTTTTTTTGTCAAATGTTATCAATTTCTTGAAAGACAGCAGGTTTTTTTATTATATTCGGAATTGCAGGCAACGCAATGCCTATCACGAAACACCTTGTGTTTGGTGCAGTTTAGCTTGAGTTGCTCTTGCGCCACTGAATCCAAGTTAACTAACTAACTCTAAGACTACATGACATGCAACGCCATTTTCATACAAAATCTTGAACCAAAGCTTGAACCTTCTCAGTCTCAGGTATGCACCAATAAAAAAATTTTGCAAAACAATGTTATTTTATTCTCTACTCTTAACAGGAAACACAAAAAAGTTATGAATTCCAAAAATCGAACGGTTGTCCCAAAATTTGATGGTACCCATTTGCGACCTCCTGATCTTTTGAAGTCTCTAAGATTGAGTACAAGAAACATATCAGACCAAAACTACCTTCATTGTGATTTACAGGGCGTCCACAGTTAAAGAGATGTACTAAGCGTTGTCGTTCGTGGTACAACTAAGAAAAAAAAAATTCGCAGCTCTCAAGTACAGCGGGAATTGATAATATGGGATGCACTAATGAGAAAAGTTGATGTCGTTTTAAAATCAGCAGAACTTTACGAGGTGGAGGTAAATGATGCCGTACATGACTTCCGCGTCATGATTATCATGTATGGATGTGGCATTTACGTTCGTCATCTATTCACATCACGTGATACCAAATTTATTATATGTGGAGCTTGCGAAACGTCCGCGAGCACACTACGAGCGTGGTATTTTGTCATGTTCTGACCCGACACGTGTGTCAGGATTATCATGCTTTCACTAGTCGTATATTTAGTCATCATTTGACGTCACGTAACACCACATTCGTTATATGTGGAGCTAGCAAAATGGCCGCGAAGGCATCATGAAGGGCCCAATATACATTATAGCAGCGTTGACGCGCACGCACGCTGAGCACAGCAACGCTACGTTAGCAAAACGCGAGCACTCTATAGGCACCCAGCAATGCAGTTTACGATATGTGATGGTAGCGCCAGAACACACAGCCTAGCGAATCGGCGCAGCAAAACCGAGTCTTTCAATGCGTAACCTAGCGAGTAGATGCAGCAAAACTGAACTTGCACGTGCATATCATTTTTTTTAGTTGTGAGCAGGTGGGTCATGGCTGATTATGCAAGCGCCCAGGAAGCGTTTTTTGGGAACGTGCCAAAAAGGGCACCGACACTTCAGCGTGTCGCTGTGTTCAGCGAGCATTCCATTTTCTTAGTATCCCTTGCGGTCGGTACCAACAATGCAGAAGCGACCCAAAGAGCTTCGTCGTGCCCTCTGGTCCACTGTCAGGTGACTATAATCTGGCACAAGGCGGACCAGCATCCGTCAGCGCGGCTCGTCGGCAACCAGCGCAAAATGCGACATGCTGCATTTTGTACCGGTGCATTACCCAGACAACACTGCGTCTCCCTCTTTTCGTGACGGAGGAATGCCGGGCGTGCTGAAACGTTCATGCGTCAAAGCAACGCAGTGCCGCGCGCGCCTGCGAGTATATTTAGCAGGACCGGAACCTGGCATGCCAACGCCGGCGTGACGCGATGAAATGAACGCCGGCGAGCACGCGTACCGCGTTACGTCGAAAAGTAATGGTCTCTTCAATGATGTATGTAGTCATGTTCTCACATGACAGGCATTTCTTGATTATCATGTTTGCATTAGACACATACTTTTGTCATCCATTGGCGTCATGTATTACCAAGTTTGGTACATGTGAAGCTAGCGAAACGGCTGTAAGCGCATCAAGAGCGTAGCATGTAGTCATGTTTTACATGACAGTCATCTCATGTTTATCATGCTCGCACCAGTATCTTAACTTCGCCATCTATTCACGTCCCGTAATACCAAATTCGGTATAGGTGAAGCTAGCGGAACGGCCGCCAGCACATCATGAGCATGGCATATACTCATCTTGTTACATGGCACGTATCACATGATTATCATGTTTGTACCAGTAACATACCTTCTTCATCCATTGACGTACTTTAATACCAAATTTGGTATAAGTGACGCTAGCGAAACGGCCACGAGCGCATCATGAGCGTGTCGTGTAGTCATGTAGTTACATAACACATATCATGCGTTTCATGTTAGGGTCTGTCGCTCGTGTTCGCCATGCAAGCGCGCGTTACCATACCAGTTTTTGAACATGCCTTGTGAACGAAACCAGCGCAAGAGCTGCAAGACCATGTAATGTAAATCAATGCATCCGTGACACACATGTCATGATTTTCATGTTATGACTAGTCAAATATGTTCTTCATACAGTCATGTTATGCCATACCAAGTTAGGTATCGATACCGTT
This sequence comes from Rhipicephalus microplus, assembly GCF_013339725.1. Taxonomy (NCBI): domain Eukaryota; kingdom Metazoa; phylum Arthropoda; class Arachnida; order Ixodida; family Ixodidae; genus Rhipicephalus; species Rhipicephalus microplus. The sequence goes on from NW_023607517.1 coordinate 9,730, forward strand.
ATCGAAACGGCAGAAGCTGCTCTTGGCGCTTTTCCGATGATAAAATTACCTTTATCGCCTGTGCCTTGAGCATTCGTGCAATACGGATACGAGCGCTCGTGCAGTACTCAGTCATTTTCATTCACTCATTTTGCGAATATGACTATACACACCACAGCACTTCTCAGGGCTTTCTGATTGCAGCTCATTATTATATTACCAAGACAAATTTGGACACGCAGATACTGAATTGTGATAATCTGCAGCTTTTAAAACAACCGTACCCAATTGGGTACCCAGGAGGCGAGAAGGTCAAAACTCACAGCAGCCAAAAAAAAGTGAGAAGACGAAATGAAAAAGTTGCGTCTCTTTTATCCTTTAAATGACGTTAGCAGTAAGGAAGTGCTCAGACAGAACCAAAACTTAACTTCAATTCATCTTTAACATTCTACGGATGGGAATATGCACGCTAACGGAGGTATTCACAGTACCGAATTTTCTGACCCCGCTGATGGCCAGGCCATCTATTCAGGCACGATTATGACAATGTAAGACAGTTCAGTGACGATCGGTGATTTGTTAGTATTGGTAGCAACGTTTTTAAAGACTCATTATAAGAGCACCTATTTGTAGAGGCCCCTGAATCTAAACAATTTATTGTCACTTTTGTAGACCTATTTAGTTCCATCTTCAAAAAACTGTTATCTTTATTCCCGTCAAAATGTAAAGAAAGTGCGTTTGAAACAAAATTATAGAGCGAAAGAGAAGTCCATCATTTGTTACCAAAAGGCGCACTTCTCGCGTGGATTCATCGGAGATCCTGGCGCGCAGCCAAAGGCACGGGAAAACTTCGGCATGTTCATCAGAGGCACTATGCACCTCGAGCGGAGTGGCGCGTACCGTTCCTCTAACGTTGTACGCTCCGCGCACCATTTCACACAATGGTTGATGAAGAACAAGCGTTCTGTTAATATGTCGAGGTTGACTAATTTTATGTCCTTGTATTTTTGGGGCAACGACGAGTAGGCAGCATACGCGACCATGGTCCCCACAAGGTCGGCCAGATTCTCCGAGTCCACCGTGTCGTTCAAGGTTTCGTGCTGGCCGCTCAAGGACAGCTGGAAGTAAACGGCGAGTATTTAGTCTACAACTCATGCTGATCAAAGTAAAATAGCTGTGTCGTTCGCTTATCTCGTCAGATACATAGAAAATCGGTTTTATTTTCATTCAGTACTCTACCCTTTGTTTCACGTGGATCGTTCCACATGTGCTGTTGTACATTCATCTGATGAACACCTCTGATAGTTGAAAAAACTTTTGATGTCCCAGGCCTCCTCGCACATTGCTTCTCAATTACCTAAAGTGAATACTGTTTTGGTAGACAGCATGTTGTGTCGCACATTACGGGCACAAACAAAATACCATTATTATCCTTATAAGTGGCGCTGCTGGCTCTATGAAGGGGTTAAATGCGTTTCTTTGTTTTTTAGTCGAAGTCAAGAGTGACCTACAGGCAGGGGTGGGTTTTGTGCCGATATATATTTCTTCCCGCAAAAGATAAGTAACAAAAGTTAGGTTCAGATAAACAACATTCGCTGATCTCGCGTTGTTTTGAAGCGGTTTCGAAACCGACAAGCAGATTTGCTCACAAAATGTGATATCATAGATGTACCTTCTACAATGAAACTACCTTGTCTGTCGACATGGTGCTTCGGTTTCTTTACTTAATAAATATGCGATTTTTATAATTTAGCTGGCAAATTAGCGGATTCCAAACTTCCAGGTCGTTGTTATATTGCTAAGTGCGAAACATCAGCCGATAGGTCGTTGTTGATTTAGCATTTCGACAATTAACATCGAATATATTACTATTTATTGACAAGCACATTTGAGAGCACAAACACGTTTATTGACATATAGACATCCAGCACAACAGCACTGAAATACAGCACGTAAGACGCTGTTGTGAATGGTCACTTTCAAGCAGGTGTGGTAATATCGCCACAAAGTTTCTAGTCAGTTTATCGTAGTTCCGAGCACGCGAATATCAAACTTTTTTAACGCACGTTCAGAATATTCATTTCCTACTTTTTTACATATCTCCAGCAGGCAAAACAACGTAATAGGAGTTTGTCTTTTGAAGTAATCATGCCATGACAGCAGGCGAAATCGCTACAACGTTAACCACGTTGAACTGAAAACAGCAGACTGGAAATAGCTGCATGTACCAGATATGCAGATCTAATGCGATGTACGAGAGTGTTTATTTTACTGATTCTTATTTAACGCAGTGCAGGCGCTGTCCCCCACACCAACTTAGAAAGCATTTTGACAGCTATTTAAAAGTTGTCAACGTTGTTGTGGTACATTGGTTTTATTCTCTCTGTGACGCTGCAGTGCTACAAAATACAAGCAAATAATAGCAAAATTGTAAGTGCGCCGTGAAATTTCGCAGAGACAGTTTGACCGCATGAAGCGTACCTTACTCACAACTACAAATATCGAGCATTTTGTACCCTAAAATGTTGCAGAAACATCTTCTTCAGACACAAAAATCATAAATTTTCATACCAACGTTTCATGGCCAAATAGACACATTCTAAAGAGACGTTAAAATAAATCATACTCACAACAGATTTATGCGAGTGCCTCAAGCAGAGCGCCCTTTTAGTGTACTCCTTCACGAACTCGCTCGTGAGAATTGTTTTGTTGTGTTTATTCACTTGTATTCCGTCGACGTCGAATGCGTGCATGATTTCGTGTGCTATTATCTGTGATTAGGAAAACGTAGAAGAGGAAACAGGAAAAATAATTTGTAGAATGGTGCTATTATGATCAGCGGTTGAACGGCTTTCAAATAAAGACCAGCATTGCTTCTACAAAAACAGCCGTTGTTTTCCTATACTTTCCGATGCCGTGATCGCAGTCAACGCGAGAAACACCGAACTCCTTAATGACCAACACAGGCTCGCGTTCATGCAGTTTTTGCATTTTCTTCTCAAACGCTGAGAAATGACATTCAGAGATGTAGAAGGAGAAACCGAGGAAGACGTTCGCTCTCCACCATCTTGGAGTTTGTGGAGGGGACCGGAAAATGAACGCCTACAATTAAGCGCCCTCAACTTGCTCGACAGTGTCTTCGCTATCGGCAAACGGCACTTAGAGTGTTTTTGCACAAATCTATTACACAGTATCTATTACACGAATTGAGGTAATCTTCGTTTGACTCATTTATTCCGCAGAAAGAACACTTAGGGGAGGCTGCCAGACCAGCTCTGTGTAAATATAAGTTTAGCTGCGAAATTCAACAACGCAATCCTGTGATTACGACTTCCATTCCTTTTTTGGACATATTTTACTATTGTCAATGATACACGAAGTGCTTAAGTTTTGATGTGGCCTGTTAGTGAAGGTGAAGTAAATTTCTCTAACAGTAGTTTCTTTCTTAATGTAGTGCCTGTTAAGAATTCGGATGCCGGTTATACCTCAATAACAGGCCCTTTAAAGATGAGTTTACCAGCAGCATCTGGCACTTCATTCATAAATAGGTCCTGATGTCCTCGAATCAAGACCAATTTGATCTCTTGGAGATTCGGGGGGACTGCGGTAAAACTATTGCTCTGAAAGCACTCTGAGCTTGCAAGCTCTTGTTTGCAGTAAGAGAGGCACATACTGATAGCGAATATGTCAAAATTACTGCCGAACGTACTGCGGCCGTTATTTTACGGACAGCTAGAATTTTCGCGAAAATCTTGTGCTCCAAAAGTGGCACGAAATCTCAAAGGTTAAGGGAAGAAGACAAGTCTAGGATAAGGAGAAAAATGCCAATTCCACATTTTGCTTCGCTTTGTGACACATCTGTCGCTATGGCTGCTTGTATTGACATACGTGCCACGTAATCTCTTAATATAGCTTCTGGAAACGTAGTGGTATAAATAAAGTTATAGATGAAGATATCACTTATTTGTATTTTAACAGCATTGTTAGTGGTAGGTGATATAAAGTACAGAATTAGTTTCAACGCCTGGTATATCAATAAACGCTGTATACCCCGAATTTAAGGCTCCGAAATCTCGGCCAGTAATGTTCAAAAACAAGTCAGGACGGGCTACTAAAACTATTTTCAAGCGCCTTACTGATGATTCATGCAGTCTTAGAAATGACTGCGTACCTAATAAGAATAATAAGAGTCACAACTTGGATAGCTTTTATAATATTTGCATCAACACGTGGGTTTTCTCTCGTCCTTTTTCACAGGACCCTATTCGGTGGTACATCTCCCGCACTACAACAAATAAACGCTACTACCCCTAACACTCGACTTCAGCACAACTGCCACGCCAGAACTGAATTTCGCGTAATAAAGTTTTGATCATCATCATCATCACGTCGCTCGCGACGGAGGGCCCATTCTTCGTGTCATTGCCAGGATGAGGTACACAGTGAAACTGAATCGAGCGGGACAGTGAAATTTTCGCTTTAAAAATTGGTACTCACCATTCCAAGCCCACCGTAATTGAGGGCGATTGGCCCGTCCAAATACAAGAATGGACTCTGCATTATGCCTGGGGATACGACAATATCGTTGTAGGGTATTATGTAGAAACCGTTGGGTGCAGCCTCGTTGTACAGCAAATCATTTTGGTCAGTCCAAGTATAGTGAGAAGATAAAGACAGCACCTTCATCCACGTGGGGAAAAAAGGTTCCTGTGGTGCGTCTGGATAAGGCCCTGCGATAGCCGATCAACAATACGTTCTTACGATAATCTTGGTCACTCACAATGAACACACTAAGCATACAAAAACCTTTGACTGGGTTTTCATCAATGAATGATCGCCACTCGAGACGTGACATGCTTTTAAGGGCAATTTATCAAAAATGCACTGCTATTCACCAGCTAGTTAAGGCAGCCGTCAAATTAGGCATAATTCAAGGAACCTATGCTTGTTATACTCGTGCCACACGGGCCGAGAAAATGGCATTTCTCTCTAAATGTCTTCAGATTGAAGGTCATTCGCGTGGTGCCACACGGATGAACGAAATGGCATTCGCCCAAAAGCCATTCGTCACCTAATGCCATCGCCAGAACTCATTCAACTGAGAAATGAGTACTCTCGACGGCACAGCTGATGAAGTAATTGTATAAAACGACATTGATTCGACTGGTAGGAAACTTTTTGCGTATTTTATTTACACTAATCGCTTAAACAACTGCTTAAAAATTTCTCTTCGGCTGGTAGGCGCTGTAAAATAGATGAGCCAGGTGCCATTTTCTTTCTACTCTGCGGATCTAACTAACACGGTCGGTTGCAATGTCTTGAAACAAAGTAACGAACGAAATTGAACGGCAGCGTAATATGCTTATTTATACTTTTAATTATTATCAGATGTGTACGAAGCTTGTAAACGCTTAAGATTTTATTGCTACTCACCGGATGCTCACGAGGAAGGTGCTGCGATCGACATCATCAAGTTAAATGTCATTCGCTTTGGACGTGTAGCAGCGCCGCCGAAAAAAATGTCATTCGGGAAATGAATGCCTTCGCTCCCGAATGTCATTTTCTATGATCGTGTGGCACGGTTATTACTCAGATATGATGTTAGTCTCATAGTTTCTTTTCTTTGACGCCAATTGAACTAGAGCAAAGAGATCCAGCGTGTAGTTGAAATTTTTCTACTTGAAGGTTAAAGTTTCTTTGCTTGAAGAGACAGAACGTCACATGTGACCTTAAGATGTGGACTAAATTTTTTAAGATAATGCACGAAATTTCACATTTTAGGCGTGGGGAACGATTGTTGCAACTGTATTTCTGGGGGGAAACAACTACAATCATCAAAACCGGAGTACTAATCAAACGTTGCGGAGGTCCTTCTCAACGATGTCTGGAAGATTAGAGCAAACATGTTTTACAATTCTTAGGCGATGAATGCAATATAATCTTTAAAAATAAATGGAAGTTATACAGTATTAAAATATAGAAGTAATACACACAATAAAGAAATAAAGTTCGGTGTATGTGTGTAGTCGTTACTGACAAGAAAAAGCAGCCGTGCTGTTATGCCTCACATCTGCATTTGGCAATCTCACGCTCAACACACGAGGTGTGTCGTCCATATCTCAATCATCGCGTGAAAAATGTCACATCATATCAACGAAGTGACTGATGATGACTGGGGCGAAGCTCCAGAAAAATTCATCAGTAAAGCAAGATTCACACGAGCACATGGAGAAGGGATTGTTCCAGCGGACAGCGCATTACAAGACGCACACATGGTGAGAACCCCTGACCCTCACACTAAGTATATTCTAGACACTATACCCGCGCCAACCAGCCTCCTCCAATTGTGCAACTGATCTAAATACATTAGGTATCAAAAGTGGTTTCAAAGAGCATTTCATCTTGGGGTCCAGATGGTAGATCCATCTTGGAATGCCTTCAAGAGGGCTTCCCCAGATGGGTCTGTCTGTCTGTCTGTCTGTCTGTCTGTCTGTCTGTCTGTCTGTCTGTCTGTCTGTCTGTCTCTAAGGAGCTTCGTCCATAAAACCACTAACGCCATCTAGTGATATTCATTCTAAGGACATATACATAGAACGCCATCTGCTGAAGAATTCATGAACTAGAGGTCACTACATAAATACTACATATAACATGCCACATAAAAACGGAGGTAGGAGCGACCTACAGCCTAAAAAATTTCTCCGCTAAAAAATTGTGACGCTCGCTTTTGAACGCGCCAAATTAGTTCTCTCTGGTGGAACCACGTGTCAGCACGTTTGGTTCAGTCATTGAAACAAAAAACTATCTTGTTGAACTGATTGCTATGCCTTTCATTATATTGATGAAAACTCACGGTAAACCTCTTCGACGAATGCTGGATCTGATCGCCGTCCTTGACTTCCCACGTAGAAGGTCACGTCGATCAACTTGTTGATAAGTTCATCACGAATATCGCGGCCAATCCAGTTTGAGGAATTCAGGGCTTTCTCGAAGGCGCTGCGAATTCGATACGCCATGCGCTTTGTCTGGTATATCATGCGTGGTGGAACCACTGTTCGATAAATAGGCATACCAAAGGAACAAGTTGCTGCAATCGTATTGTCATGTACACAAAGCAAGACACACTGAATACTAGTAAGACGTTGACCTATGCAGATGATAATAAGAATATGCAGTGTATAATCTGGCAGAAGCGAGCACAAGACCGAGTTGAGTGCCGAAACATGGGAAAGGCTTTGATGATTATGCGATGTTTATTATGACATTTTGGGCGAGTCGGTACATACTCGGAGAAATGCAGCTTACAAGTGTGAGCGCTCGCTTGCGTTTCGTGTCTCCTCTCTTCGTCAAAATTGCGCTGTATTCATCTGAGACAGTTAGAACGTACACTATACATAATTTAAAAAGATGGTGTTTCACGGCACACCATAATAATTATCTAGAAGATTTTCAGTACTGATGCGGCTGCGTTCACCAAAATCTTTATACACATCTATTTTTTGTATATTGTATCGCTTTGATTCTGTAGGAATGCGAAAATCCTTGCCAATTTATGGCCGACAATACAATAATCTTAAGATAGTCAGCATTTACTTTAGCTTAGCCTTACAATAAACGAATTTTACAAAGATAATCATCCTTAGATATTACTGTGTCACTAAAAAAGTGGTCGCAAACGAAAATACAGGGCGTTATTTATTAGACCATTTCGTGCTTCCTTGACCGGCCACACACCTCGCCTTTCCGCATTACTAGGGCCTTGCGAACAGTCTGCTCCGTTTGTGTCAATAAAGCTTCTTCCCGATATAGGCGACACTGATGACCTTAATATGAGATACGCTAGGCTTTCGAAAGATCTAAAAAAACTTATATTTACCTAGAAAAAATCGAAAGCTGTAATTACGGAAACCTTTAGTTGATACTGGTTTGTAAACCACCTAGCAAATATTTTCAAAAATGTCAATTTCGCAAATTTTTGTTTTCAGAGCGTTACTTTAAGACAATCTTACAATAAAAAAGTAGACTTACCGGACGTGAAGTAGGAGCTCATGACCGCCAGGTTCATAAATTCTTTTATTTCACCGTAGCAAGCCGTGTTGGCCGAAACGTAATTGCGAAGCAATCGGGGCACTGTGTACTTGATCAGCTTTCTGTAGAAGCTCCAAGCGACTAGGTATCGCAACCCGTCTTTGCCGACAGATTCGCTCTTGAATAGATTTAACAAGATAGTAGTACTTTGTGGTATATGCGAAATTATGTCCGTACTTTTATATATACCATTGGTATATCTGGTGATAAAAGTCCCCCACTCAGCTGCAATTACGGAACAAGCATTACAGTCCCATTACAATCACACGATATTAATTTGTTTCATGTTATCTTCAACTAATTAATTACTCTTAGGCTTCTATGGCTGCTATCACATGCATCCAAATTAATTTCCGTTCATACCTCTATAGGCCAGAGCATAACTATCTATAGGCCTCTGGCGCCTATGCTGCTAAAGGCGTACTCTTGAAACAAGACTTCATTTGCTCTGAACTGCCAAAACCTCTATTTCTTGTGCCAAATTAGCATTGCAAGCGGCATCTCTGGGACACAAAAACACGAGAAAGTTTCTGTTCATGCCACTCCAGCACAAAAGGAGTCGTCTGCGCACCACTACGTTGTCCATGAACGCGAAAAGAATCATCGCAAGAGGAATACATTACTCAGCACTGTCTGCAAAGATTACAACACGACGCGAGAATCGAGACGCTGCGGTGTTTCAGATTGCAAAGATTTGCATCGGCATAGAAAGAGGACGACCTCGTCCGCCAGTGTATAACTGCAATCAACATGAAAAGTTATAAGCCTAGTAAAAGTGCATGACTGAGTTCATTTACAGCGTGTATTGAGGCAGTGACGACAGATATTTCACTTTACAGCCGCAATTTCCGCGCAGTATACCTATAGTATGCAGTGCCAAATCCTTGCCGTACTGTTTCATAGGTAGCATGGCAATATAGAAGATATTGAGGCCCGCACGTGCAAGCACGCTGCGCACTCTAAGTAGATGTGTAAAGGCGTTCTGTCATGATGCAAAGAAATGTAAACAGCAGGAAGTGTGACTTTCGACTTATTCGAACTGCAACATATCTTGACTGTCGCTATAGGCAAATCTGTGCCGACGTCGCTGTATCCCAATAAAATCTTTCTCTGACTGGCACTTTCGCACCGCGTATGCGTTGCGAATGCCAGGCATGACTGAGAAATAAGGGAGTTTCAGAATACCGTTTGCAAGCACTGCGGGCGTTGCGGGCGAAGCGGGTGCCATAAGAGCTTTAAGATAGCGTTTGCCCTGCTGCAAACCGCAACAAACGATCGCAGTGACACCGTAGCCTCGAAACCAGCGCTTGCTGGCCACATGCGGGCAGCCATCACCGCCCGTAGCCTAGAAACCAGCGCTTGCGGGCCACATTCGGGCTGCCATTACCGCACGCAATTTTGGATTTTCTGCGTGCGGTCCGCGAACGCGAACGCCGACTCGCGTTACGACGCATGCGCAGTGGCAGCGACCGCACAGCAAGTGCTCGCGGTGCGCTATTCTAAAACTCCATTTTAGAGACACGTGTGGTGCGCGAGCGCAAGCCTGAGCGGGATCCGGCGCTATGGTGACGCCGGCGCTGAAGTACCAGTTCGGTCTAGCGGCAATCAAGGCGTGTCGCAGCTCGGCTGAGTCGAAAAACGTGCTGTCAACTGTTGAAGTTACTTCCGTCGTCAGCAAAACTACTATTGCGCTCCTGCAAAAAAGTACGGCTATGGCCATAGCAATAAAATATGGTGGCCTGCAATAGGGATATCAAAACTTAACTTCTGAATACCGACTATACTCGGCTCCATATATTTGAGGTGCCAAAAAGAAAAAAAAACGCCCCATACATTTCCGTAAAGCCAAGAAAATTCTGAGGGTCTCTGAGAGGCGTGCTGAAGAACAGGAACGACTGCATCAATTTGATTGATTTGTGGGGTTTAACGTCCCAAAACCACTATTATGATTATCAGAGACGCCGTAGTGGAAGGCTCCGGAAATTTTGACCACCTGGGGTTCTTTAACGTGCACCCAAATCTGAGTATACGGGCCTACAACGTTTCCGCCTCCATCGGAAATGCAGCCGCCACAGCCGGGATTTGATCCCGCAACCTGCGAGTCAGCAGCCGAGTACTTTAGCCACTAGACCACCGTGGCGGGGCAACTCCATCAATTTGCGATCAATTTGCAATAGTGCCTGAGACTGGTGGAGGCTCTGACTTTTCCAAATGCTCTCCTACTAGCGTGGTCACTCTGTTCGTTTTTTTTTCGGACAGCTAGTAGTGATTAAACAATGAAATTGGGCGACAGGCAGGTATTGTCTCAAATGCGTAGAAAATATGAACGTTTGCTTGTTGGCATCGTAAATGCTAGTCACGCTCAGCAGTTAAGTAGAAGTACATTTATTGTAAGGTACGCGATCGTCATTTCCCTGCTATCCTAAATTTTTTCCCGAAAGTAGGCTGGACGCTGAAAGTCACACATTACAAACAATAATATAAGTACTTGCTAACTATGTGAAACTATAGTAGAACTGTTCACTTACCCCCAGTAACGAATGGTTTCGTATAAAGACCGAGCTTGTGAATGGGAATGTCCGTCCCAACACTTCCTTTGCCAATTGCGGCTATTGTGATCTCCTTCACTACAGGGAGAAGGAAGGAGTAAGTAAGGCAACAATAAAGAACTTAAAAATTCAATACTAGTACTTTCCCACCAGAGACATACCGCAACTATACTTTTTACGAAAGTTGCGCTGAGGACGGCCGTATGAAAGGGTTTAAAAAAAGCCCAAGCATACCGCACAGATACCACGTTGTTGTGTCACAGGACGAGATTTCTAACAGCAGAGCTATTTAAGCTTTTGTAGTGGCCGCGTAGCGCGAACAGAAACTATCTCGGCGCGCTCTTTCTTCACCGCTTCCTTGCTTCTAAAGCACATGCACTAATATCTCCAGCGTAGAAAAAATCCGATAAGTGAGAGAACAAATACAAATAAAAAATAAACAGAAAAATAAAAATCTTCGGTGAACGGAAATTTCTGCCCAGGTGGGACTTACACCGACGCACCCAAGACCTAAATGCGAGCGGTGCTACAACGCAATTTTCCAGGTACGCTATCAGAGCATAACTTATATTTTCATACCATGGTACGGCAAAGTGGTAAAAATGAGAAGTGAGGGTAAACAGGACGGAGAGGAAGAAAGGAGAGAGTAAGCATATAGGGAAAAATGATTGCCAGAGAAATAGACAGGCAGAGATGTTGAATGGAATGAAAGACAGAAAGAGAGAAAATAAAGAACACACACACCTTCAAAAAATAAAAGTGAAGCAAAAAAGCACCGGAAAAATTCAGCAGATCGAAACAAAAATCTCAGAGAAAATTGGATTGAATGATATAGCAAACCAGTATAGGAGAGAGATAGAGAGAGAAGGGAGAAAAAGAGCTATAGGAGTACAGAGAGAGACAAAGAAATAGGCGTATTTGAAGAAACAGGCGCATTTGGGTGTGTGCGTGTGTTTATTACACACGCACGCACAAAAACACGCACACAGTAGATTGGACCAGCGTGCGCTATTATCACCGAATGAGCTCGGTTTCGTCGTGAGACCTATCGAACAAAATGCGTTAAAGGGGCCCTAGAACACTTTTTTTAAGTAACCATGGAATGAACTCTCTGGAAGAGCTTTTTGCCTAAAAACTGAACGACGCAAAAATGAAAAGAAAATCGTCCAGTGTGAGTGGAGTTGCAAAGGTTTGTCGCATGCTGCAATTGCATTCTCCTTTCTCTGGTCCCAATGAAAGCGCTGGAAGCTATGTAAGGAGGGGTGGGAGCGGCAAGGAAACTACGTCACCCGCGCCTCATGACCTTGAAACTTTTACTTTTTTTCTTCCAATGCGCGGCCTTTTCCGTGTGATCGCGCGACCACGCGTGAACAAGTAGCGGTCTGCCGCGGCAATCTCTGCAGTGAGCTTTTTCGCTCACGCACGACTTTTTGCTCACAACCAACGGGGCCGACGCCGACGGCGGAACTTCTGCGAGACGGGCTCTCTAACGCTATCGCGTTAAAAGTGAGCGAACGTCGAGTACTGCAGAGAAACAAATATGGCGATAGTGAGTAGAGCACGAAGAGGGAATGTACTGGCAAGAAGACAGGTCCCGCGGCCCCCGCGTGTGGCGCCACAATACGGCGCATCATCGCAAGTCAGTTCTTGTCGAACGCACCCACTCAATGCATTTGGCAGTCTTACTGTTAGCCAGGCAAACGTGGTACGCTCTTCATGCGACGATTGACTTTAGATGTGCTGCGCAAAATCATGTCAGTCGCGCTACTCACGGCGTGGTATGAAAGCGTACTTTCATACACGTTATTTCAAACTGTTAGCCTCAGGTAATCGTAGAACACGAACACGTAAGCAGCTGCCCCATGATTACGCATTAGGCAGAGTCGTAATCATCAGTGAACTTTTTGTGAATTTCTAGACCCCAATCCACTTTGAAATATAAGAATTGAAGGGTTGCGCTTGGAGAAACAACATAAACTTGAATCCAGCTCACGGTGCATGTCGTATCCGCTTATCTTCAAAGCAAGCTGGTTGACAAAACGCGGCGTCACTCCGTAGTTGGATAAAATTGATTCGTAATCCTGTATTCTTCGGCTCTTGGCGAACCACGTTTTTTGTTCGCTACTGTACTCAATCTGTTAAGAAAAACGCAAACGTGAACAATGGTAACTGTCCTGAATATTCGACTTGGAGAAGCAATGCGGCAACAGTATCTAACCGCGGGTAACAAGCAAACCTCAAGGAGCACATGCATTTAGTTGAAACTTTATTCTGGCGTAGCTCGTGGCGACTGACCTGTGAATCGCGTGTTTCCAAAACTCGCCCACAACCACAACTGGCCCCACCAAAGCAACAATAAAAAATTTGCAATGAAAATGGGCAAACGGTTCCGAGCACGCAGTGAGGGTGACATCTAGTCATGTTCTTACATGACACACACATCAAGATTTCTATATACCTTCGTTATCCACTCACGTCCCGTAATGAAAAATCAGTGTAGTCATGACTTACATCAGTGACGTGTAGTCATGACTTACATAAAATGAATATAGTGATCTCCACGTTACAGTCTGTCCCATATGTTCGTCATGCAGTCATGTCATACCATACCAGTTTTGCAATATGTCTTGTGAACAAAACCACCGCAAGCGAAGTAAGGCCAATGAATGTAAATCATGGCAATCATGACAAACATATTATTTTTAGGTTATGACTAGTCACTTATGCTCGTCATTCAGTCATGCTATACCATGCCAATTTTGGTATCAATACCATTATTGAAACGGCCAGGAGAGCAAAAGCTGCAGGCGGCTAGATAGACATTTACGCTGAAAGTACCTGCAGTTCACTAGTAAAAAATGTTTCGCACTTGCATGTTGTCGATACCTGTGGTATAGGAACAGGTATGAGGCACGAAAGTGAAACGCTTCTACAGCACCCTTAGATGTTGATGCACCCGTGTTGACGCCTGGTGGCACGTCTTCTCCCTCACGACAATAAACTATTTGCGACCGAGATAGACTTTTCGGGGATCATGTATTATACGCACGTGAGCCTCGTTGTAATCACACTTCAACTACAGGCATTCGCAAAGCGTGCAAGCAAAATGGAACTGTTTCAAACGTCTTCGAAAAATTCGCAGCTCTGTCATCCTTGTAACTACTGTCTGTTTGCATATCCTATCCATTATTATCGTTTTCTGATAGCAGCCTGCCTTGCCCCTAAATAGCTTCTTTTGCTTTGACACGTTTATGACAATACTTGGTGAAAACAATAAAATTTTCGTGGCACTTGAGTGGTGTTACAAATCTGTTCAACTGTACTGCTGTTGATTCAACAGCTTATGTCAGGAAAGCCTTAGGCAACAAAAATGAACAGTTAAATAAGTGAACTACGCAACGAACAAAAATTCAAGACATTTGACACTTTTTTAGTCAGTAATGAATTACGGCGTCACTTTGCGCGACAGCCAATGCAGAGGGAAGTTTTGCGGCAGCGGCTGATTTCAGATAGCTCAAGCTTGAATAATTCGCTGCTTTATTTCTAACGAGAACCCTCTTGTCACAAAAATAAGGTAAATATTGGCATTACATCATCAAGTAGTCGTTGCGTGTGTATTTTTTTCATCAAATAAGTGATTCTATAGTCACTAATAATGCGTCGTCGGTATAAGGACCACCTTCTACGACGTTTTCTTGTTAGAAATTTAGGTCTGAAGAACCACAATCACATAGTTATTAAGAATAGCACACTTACTGGTAGTAACTTATCATGAGGCAATGAGTTAAACAGATAGTTGCTTCCTCACCTGAATTTTTCTTTTGGAATTGACGAATTCCAGCTCACCGAAAGTAATAGCTACCACGGCCTGCACTCCAAGATCCAGAGAGCCGCGAACCATCATCTCAACCGGGTTCACAGTCGCGAATCTCGTCTCGTTGAAGAAATCGAGGTTAAGCGATAACATCCAGTCGACGAGGTATTTCGTCTGTAATACAAACAGGCCAAAGCATTGCTAAGTAAGACAGCCTGTTGTGTAAGTTGCTTTTCTTTTTTTCTGGTCTGTTTCTGCTATGTTATTAAGAACCCCGTCTTAGGGCCGATTGCGTTTTGTTAAGAGGATTTTTACTCATACACAAATTACAATGCGAAATATTGAAAACAACACTCTGTTGGAATTTTCCGTTTGTAGTCAATATTGAGAGCGCAAATCACTCACAAAAGTCATCCAGAAAATTGCACGCACAGCATTAATTTGTGCATATTGCTGAAAATGTTAATTACAATGACGTAAGGCGAAAAACACATCTCAGCTAGCGCGAAAGCATGACAACGAGAAGTAACAGATGGCATAAAATAAAACGGAGCTTGATTTGAAGTTGAGATGTGACGAAAGAGCCCCTTAGTGCTGATGTGTAATATTATTTGTACAAATTGAAGGAGTACAAATTACACCATGGCAGCCTAATGATGCTCTATGTTAGTTTACTACCTACTTAAAGTACTGAAAAGAAGAGAGAAGGATCGATTTAACAAGAAATATTTTGCCTGCACCAGCACAATCTGAGGCGCTCACAGCTTGCATTTAGAACTCGTTAAATATTGTTATGATCCCTGTACAACGTAGAATTGTTCTTGCGTCATTGTAATGGGACACACTTTTAAGGGCAACGCAAATGACGTAAGCGACAGAGAGGGTAACATCAGAAGGGCATTGATAGAATTTGAATCTTCTTCATTCAGTATAAGACACTTTTAGAGCTGTACGAAAGCGACGCACGAAAATTTGTGTTAATATACCAGAACAGTAGATTACCGTGATTGATGTTTGCATCTCGTGCGCCAATGTAAAGGATCAGCGACCTCTCCCAGTGTGAGAAAAGGGGGGTATGGTGGTTGTCATGAAATAATACACCATGCAGAGTTTATAGGGGACTTCCATTTCCACCTGCCACACAATGGTCAATCTGCAGTTCTGATCCAATTCGATATTGACAGCTTGTCAATTTGCTGTGTGCTTTGCAGTCATAATGTACCTGTTTCTATATTTGCTTGCTCTTCAATAAGCAAGCCTAGAAAAAGTACGCTTGTGTGCATATGTCGTAAGAAACTGCCAAAAAAGGTTTTCAATCGTCTCATAGAAAAGTAATAAATAACTAGGCCCCGCCACAGTGCACTAAATTTGTGTGGCAAAGGAATCTAAAAATCAGATTAGAGGCAGAGCAATGTGCCATTTTTTCCTGAAAAAACAAACAAAACAGTATTTTAAATTTTTTTATCACCTGTTTAGTGCATCTTCTGACTTTGTGCTTTGCGAAACTGTGAGAGCCGCTGTGATGAAGTAGTTGATGTAAGCCATTGGGAGAAAGAAAGAGAGAGAGAGCTTTCTGTGTATGTCGGATGAATCAACAAAAGTAAACGTAGTGTCACCACTTTCTCTCTACTCAGCACATGACAACTTCTGGAGTATATCACTCGTAAAGTTATTTGTATGGGCTTACATTATTAAGGTTGTGTTAGTATGCACATACAAATTTACAAATTTCGTTGACAGATGATATCTTGCAATCAGTACACCGCAGTAGATAGTGAGAAATTCCTTTCAGTTATTGACAGAAACCAATTGCAGATGAAACACAGAAAGCAGACAATTCTTGACAAAGAATTTCACGTTGTAAGTGCACAGCACACTCACTATTCGCGATCAAGTGGACACTGGGAAGTTGTTATACACTGACATTTGTCAAGGAATTGTGAAGGGGTGAACACCGCATTCATGACGACAGCAATAGTGACGACAAATGTTGAACAAGACATAATAGGCTACCGCGATTGCCACTTCCAGCAGGGTTCATACACTGACCCTGTATTTATAATACCTTCTTCAGACTCTGACACCAATGTAGTGTGCCTTTAAAAACTATATTTTACATGGGCTAAAGAACATTAGATGACTTCGCCTGAGAAAACTACTACTTGAGCGATCTAGCTGATTTTGCAAGGTTGGTGAATTGGCGAGGGGAAGAAAACCCTGTTTTCATATCAGCGCATGGTACTTCTCATTGGAAAGCAAATCGATATTGCGGGCAATAATTATATTGTAACAGACATGTGAAAGCCAGAGAAGAGAAAGGAAGAGAAGATCGTCGTTCGCGGTACGCGCACTGCGATCTTGCCAGTCTTCCTTCCATTCTCTTGTCTGCATTTCACATATCCGTTACAATATGCTTATTTGTAGCAGCCCGGGGCGTGCAAGACTGCAGTCCATTAATTCGTGGTGGAGAGGTTCACTTCAATCGCTGCCGAGTGAAGACGGTGTTCATGCTTGCAACGCGCTAGCCTGTTCTGGGTAACAAGAGTTGTTCTTGATGAGAACATGGAATTCGCGCTTACCTCCATTCGGTTTGACGAGGCGAAAGCCACGCATGCCTGGTACATTGCGGCTGCTTTCTTCAAGGCAAGTTGATTGGAAGATAGAGTAATCTCATCACTTAGTGTCTTCATGTTGGCGACATGAATGTCGTTTTCCAGCTACAAGAGAAAAACATCCGTTGAGCAACTTTTCTTTCCTGAAAAATTGTTAGGAGTCTAATGCACGTGCTTGTGTTCTTTAGACTGAAGCCTGAGCACTGCATTATTACCTACTAGATGGTTCGCAGTATTTCGACTAAAAAACATGTTCCGTTGAAATGTCTCTTTCTACATGTTGCACGCACACAGTCGTTTCTTTTAAGTAAATTTTTTATACTCTTCATAGTGTAAAATTAGTACCTACTTGACATGATAATCACTGAAGGTTCGAGGAAGTGCAAAGAAAGGAATGTATTCTGTGGATTTAGGTAGCGCAGTAAAACTTGAAGCTTGGCGAATTCATACTTCAAGGTAAATACCTTTGCGCATGTCCGTCTCCGGTCTTTTTGTGCCCTTCTCTCTATTGGCGCACACGAGTACCTAACAAGGCCAGTGACAGTTAATCTTTGGATCATGAGAGCAACACGGTAAAATATATACAGTTAAAGCTGGTGCGACTGCCGTGCAGTCCCCCCTCATATTCCTTCACAGGAGTTTCAATGTCGCGGCCTCTTTGACATTCGAGCACTACTGTGAGCTACGAATTTGCTGTCACATGTTATAACTTCCTCAGTTTCGTATAACTTTATCATGTTCGATGGAGTGAATGTTAACGACATGTTTGCGTCTTTAAACGCCTTAGGGTGCCGGCCGGTGGTGACTCGTTTCCCCTTTAGGATTGTAGAGAATTTATGGGTTACGATGGGTGTTGTGAAACAGAGCCCGCGTATTGGGTCAAAAATACCTAAGAATCAACATGCCTAGTATTTACCGGGGCAGTAAAAATCATGACACGAGAGCATCACTTTACTTTCATGACCGTTTAGGATATATAATATTGTGATACTGCGGAAAAGAACAGCAACAACGAACCAAATGGCCAATTGAATGGTGGGAAAGAGCCTTTTTTCTCTTTCTCCTGCACCCATCGGTCGACTGCGCATATTATTTACCAAGCTGTAATAACGGCGTGAAATGAAGAACCAACAGCGTTGCCAGTTTTTCAAGCATCAGAAACTGTACAGTGATGGACGCCATTCTGTCATCATCTTTGACAGGGGCGCACACCCGATTACAGATTAGGCAGAACCACTGCTCCTGTTTCATACGGCGTCGTCAGATTTCTCACATTTTGATGGGAATCTGAAATACGCAATGTACTCTGGTTGTATCCACTAACCCTCTGGTAAGTGCGCTTATCATTTTACTGTCAGCAACTTTTTTTGTGGACATCCGCACGACTACAGTTTGAATTCTGTGTCAATTTAAATTGAAAGTCTGTTTGCGCAACGTTTATTTTTGCGAATCAGTCGTAAAATGGTCGGTGTTTGCTACCAAAAAAGTCACAGCTATGACGTAAAGGCGAAGCAATGAACGCGATAGCAACAAATTGGAAGGTCACGCGAAAAATGGCAAGCAAATCTAAATGTTCTCAGCGTTTCTAACGCACAAAGGAGACACGAAACGTATTCACAGGTACAGATTAACGCAAATAACCTTTTAAGTTGTTACTTGGCTGTGTCTGAAAAGCGCACCCTTTTCGCAAACGAAGGCTGTGCAACGATCACAGTGACATTTGTACCCGGCAACTACAGCAGAATTTTCCCGACGAAACTCAAAGGCTAGCTAGCTAAGACGTACGTTCTCCCCGCCACAAGATAAGAGCATGCCATCGAGCGTACACTCCCTACTCTCTACGCGGGCCAAAATACGCGTGAAATATGAGTCACCACGCGCTCACTGCGCCATCTTGGTGATAATGCTAAAAACACGATAGCCCCCCGTCCACGCTCCCCGAGATGCCCGCCAACAGCGGTAAGTGGTAGATTTGAATAGCTTGCCGTTTGAACGTTGAAGAAGATACCTCACAGTGGCTCAGCAGCTAACGACTCACATTCATGACACGGAGGTCCCACGTTTGATTCCGCGCGCCGGAGTCTTTTAACTGGGATTTGTTTTTTTTCCTTGCGTTTTCAGATATTATTACGTATACTTATAGGGTGCATGACGTCCACGTCGACACTGGGGCCCACGCCGACGCAGGCGGTGAAATGCAGCCGAGATTGTCCATATATTTGTTTTCGCAATAACAGGGTAGGCTGTCGTTAACTCACTGGAGGCAATCTTCCCGCTTTCATGAAACTGTTTCAGTTCAGTGCCATTGAGTCCAAAAATTCGCACTACTAATTCGGGGCATGATCTTGAGCAGGACGGCTGTGGGCGTATAGACGATATGTTGAAAATTTTCTTCAGTTATGATAGTATGAAACTGTATGGTATTTACTAACTGTTCATAAGGTTCACTAGAATTTCATTTTATTTTAATTTTCACTTGCCAAAGCAGAATCTTGAGGGCCAGAAGTGCGTGCTACGCACTTCTCACCCTCCCACTTGCCTAATTATGTTGTAAATATAAGTGACGGCATGCGTGATTCAAAACGCACGCGATTGAGAATTCTGGCCTAATTCACTGAAGTCATCGAATTATCTTTCAGAAGTAAGGAATTATGATCCACTTGAGCGTTCCTGACAACTGCGATTCACTTTGGAAAAGAAGCCCTTGGTGAAATGTTCGTGCCCCTTTCCGTCCAACGTTTAACTCCCTCCGCTCTTGTAGCTTGGCGTTGGGAGTCGCGTTATTGAGATCGAGGGCGCGAGCTCGATTCCCGGCCACAGCACCACGCATAGATACAGGCGAAATGCAATGAAAACTCATGTATTTATATTTCAGCGGATGTTAAAAGAATGCTGAAGAGAAATAATGTCTTGGTTCAGATTGCCAAAATGCACTCTGAGAACTCTAATGCGACGTGTTCCACCATCATAAGTTCTTTATTAGCACATAAAAGCAAGCTTGAAGTTTCATTTAAAAATTTCGGGCGAAGTCTCCTTGCGTAAACCTAAACTAATTTCAACATAAATTTTTGATATTTTAGCGACATTACCTCTCTGAAATTTTCCGAAAATTCGTATGCTTGGTCTACGACATCCACAAATGACAACGTACTTCATCTTTATCAATTACAAGCTACCTAGGACACAGTACAAGCCATCAAAATCTGTGATGTCGCGGTGTATGGTGTGGGACTATTAAAGGTGGCGTCTCCATCTACGTCTTCTTTTCACACAATATCTCGCTTACCACGCATCATGTAGCGCGAAGTGTGGTGTTCTCCCGAATGTGATTGATTAATATGTGGAGCTTAACGTCCCAAAACCACCATCTGATGAGAGACTGCGTAGTGAAGAGCTCCTGAAATTTCAACTGCCTGGGTTTTTAACGTGCCTTCAAAGCTGAGCAAACGGGCCTACAGCATTTACGCCTCCATCGGAAATGCAGCCGCCGTAACTGGAATTCAATCTCGCGACCTGCGGGTCAGCAGCCGAGTACCTTAGCCACTAGACCATCATGACGGGGTATCCACAGGATTGTGTAGATGTACTTTAGTTAAGCGCGAACAATTATTTTGCTCTTTTGTGTCCGTGGGCTCACACAACGGCGTGCCTCGTAATCATACGGTGGTATTCGTTAGTGGGCATATAGAATAGTTTATAATAGCAGTTTCCTTCGTGCATGCGCAGTGCATTTGTGTCGCATTGGCTAAAATGTAGAAATAATGAATTCTTACGCGTCTGTATATTGCTAGTTGTATAGATAGGTGATATAAAAAAAGCGCCCTTGCCACGTATGTTTCAATCGATAAAAACACAATATTGGTGTCCTGTCTAAGGCGTAAATAAAACAATGTTGTCTTGTGAAGGAGTGCCTATTGTATTTATGGCAGATAGTGCGCAAACGTTAACAAACAACAGAAGTCGCATGAAAGTATGCGATGTGTTGGACACGACTGTGGCTCAGCTTGTCCACGCGCCCGTAAGCGAGACCTTGATGAGCACAATCGTTTTTCCTGACACTTTCCGAAAAAAGGCAGGTCGAGTGAATTGCCTTCCCCCTCCACCCACTGGTTTTTAAAAGTGTAAAAATTATCGCAAAAAGTACTTTTTTGTGGCGAGGGAACATGCGCGTATTGGTGTATAGGTATCGAAGCAAGGATATACCCGTAGGCAGTTTGTTTGAACTCCACCCACAGCATAGACAAAATTGACCGCCCTAAGTGCGATATACGCCTAATATTGATCGGAGATATTTCACTCACAAACAACTATTCCGGGTAAACTATTCAGATTATGCTAAATTAGAAAACAATGAAAGTGCTGCTGCTTCACCAGTAGACGCTGGTATGTAAATGCTAAGAGCAACAACGTAAGCACGTGCCTCGGAACACAATGATGAGCGTAGTTGGGCATGCTTTTTTAGGGGGGTTGACAAGTTAGACCGCTTCATATCTTCAAAAAATTGGTTTCTTGGAGAAAAGTACACCCTAACGGACGTGAAGATTCATAAGCTCTATCATCGATTTTGTCCATTTCACCGTGTGTTACGCGTTGTGACGTGAAGTAATGCTCTCATATTTCGTACATGCGTCACATCCGAAGCGTTTTGACGTATATTGATTTCGAGAACCATAGCGACGCCGATGTGTATATATACTTAAGCTCTGCAGTATAGTTATTCTACTACGGTAAATTTTCAATACACAATAACTGCACAGGCTAAATCAGAAAAACATATGTTTGCAAATCATCTAATCTATCTAGCTTCCTCGAACAGAGTGCTGCGAATCGCATTAGGGGAGAAGTTATTGCTAATGCATTCTAACGAAGTCACAAGGATTTATTCCTACACTCAAGAAGCTGGTGGCGTGTTAGAGATGCCTGCCTTACAGAGACTACTTGTTCGGGTGAAAGGTCTGCGACATAACGATCAATCACGGGCAACGAGTTGCACCCTGTTTCGGGTTAATAATTATGCCACATGTGCTAACCAGGAGACCACGGACTAAGCCATATTTCGCTCCGACTTTTTATTTCTGGGAAATCCCTATGGATTTCCTTGAGGATTGAAGCTACAATCTGGTGGTTGTCACTGTTTTGCTTTCTCATCCTTTCTGCCACGCTGAGGTATTCCGCAGAACTGATTTGACATACGCTGCTTATTTTTATTTATTATACGCGAATGATCTTCCCATCAATTCAGCCTCTCAAGAGTTTCTCGCCAGATAGTTTCATCAGCTCGGCACCTCACGCAACATTCTTTACGATGTTCGTTATGTATTGATGCCGATGGGTTCATCACTAAAGCTGCAAAAGTATACCTTGTCTCTGACACTGTCTAGTCTTTCTGTTCAAGCAGGAGGCACCCGCTAGCTTTCTTTGAGGCTTTGTAGTCCTGATCCACTGCTTCAGTAAGTCACATAGACACAAGAAGCGCTGCCAAAGACGCGGTATTTTGTACTGGAATTTTTTAGACGAACGGTGAGATATTTGTTGGCTTCTTTTCTATGCGTTTACAGCGAACGACGTTGTATTTCGCGAAAATTGTTCTCTATATGCTGAGTTCGTCAAAATTGCCATTCTTTTGCCACCTTCTGAGGGGTAATCACATCAAGTATTAAGGAATTCCAAGCTCTCTGTTTTTTTATTTTTTTTCTGCAGCTGTGCCAGCCACCAAAACCGAGCCCAGAAGAGAACGCAACGGTACGCAAAAGACATGTAAGGGCCAGTAGTAGTTGCTATAACATCTAAAGTGTACCCAGATTTCGCCATCGTCATCAGGTTCATCATTGCGGCATAAAACAGTTGGAAGTGAAAAGAAGTAAGAAGAAAACAGAAAAAACAGGAAGAAGACGGGTGCCTATTTCCAGTGGGTGGCTAAGCCTTGGCACGTCATCTACTTGAAGCCGAGTCCTGAAGGGTCCATTTGTTTTCTCTGCCAACTTGCCTTAAAGGTCTCAGCACCACCGCTCACCTTCTAGCAGAACGCCAAAAAAAAAAAACAGCACTGCTACGATGAGTTACAAAGCCATACTGTTTTAATGTGACGCACGACCTTGAGGACCCTTTTTTTTGTCATTTCAAAACCACGCATGACTTCGCACGTGAGGGGTCAAAATGACTTTGTTGGGCCGCGTCATTGATGATGCTTCTCGCCATACCCCATATTTTGCACACGTTCCAACTGGAACATGCAGCGACGAAAACACCGCAGATTACCCGGCGGAAAGTCTATAGTCCCGCGCTTGGCGAGACAGTAGCGCCATTTTGTGGGCGGCACAGGTGTCAGGCGCGGGTTACTAAAGCCTCTTCAGAGGTTTTAGGCAAAGTATTGCAATTATATAAGCGTCGTTTTCTCGAGTATATTATCCTAAACATTGTTTGCTTTAACCCTCTTTTGCGCATGTCTGTATTCTTCGTTTAGGAGTGTATCGGGCAATTATTTCGAGAATACTAGCACCACACAAGATCTTCTAGTAGACCAACAGCCGTGCCCTCTGAAGTGGTACGCACTCAAAAAGTCTTGCGTAGTGCAGCGCGTAGTGTGCAATGTTCCTTCGCTACGTTCTTGGCTACATGGCTGTACGATCGCAGCTAAACATGACAGTAAGAAATTTCATGCCAGTGTCGTCACGTTCTTTTCCTTATTTCAGTTAATTTGGCTATAAACATTTATTATAATATTGCTTTCAAAACAAGCCGCTACTTCGTTCTTCCCTCACCAATTATGGAATATCTACAATAATATTTCATTACCAATTTAACGATTTCATCCTTTGATGAACATAATATACGGAGCAGAGAGAACTTGTAGAACCTAATGAAGAAAATAATAGGTAGCCTGTTCTACGTACGTGCGTGTAGACGTCGTCTCCTCTGAAGGTATTGCAGACGTACTTGTAGAAATCATTGCACGGATCAACGCTGTAGTCAAGCTTGGATCGCAGCCGGGTCGCCAATACACGGCAAACAACCCCTGTGCATTCAGGTTTGCTTTTGAGAAGCGGCGGGATAGCTTGCCCTGGTCTTGATAGCCTCGTTGAAGTATATGTGGTAATTGGTGGATGATCTTCGAATGGCGTCGTTACGCTGGGTGCCGAAACTTGCGGCTTATAAAATGCAGGCAGCGTGTCAGCCTGGAGGGATAGACAGCGCAGAATCCTAAGTGGTTGAAAGTCATCCCGTTATCTACATTGATATACAGAAGCTTACGTTATCCACAAGAACATGCTCACCAGTTAGAACAAATGTTAATCAGAACGCGCATGCCACTGCACAATGGGCATCTCACTGTATCCCTGCTTCGCGTGTACAAATCTTTATCTGGTAATGAGACAAGACATTGACATGATTTAGAGTAACTGAAATTGATGACTTTCATCGTGAGCACCAACTTAGCTAGATGTTTTTTACGTAGACTTGCTTATACACATTTTCTGTCGTTGAGTAAAGCAAATATATGTTTTAGTGCAGTTTTGGTCTTCCATATTAAGACATCACCTTATTTTTAATCGGCATTGATCGCTGAAGAAAAAGTTAACGTCGAGCGTCTGAGCCAAAGCTGTCGCTACTCTAACACAGCGGTCATGTACGAGTGCTTGAGACTGACCAAGTACGCCCCGTGACTGGGCTAGACGCCAGTGTGAGTCAGCGCTTAAAAACATCAAGCAAATGATCGAGAAAGTGTGTTGCTCCTTCTTAACGTTATTCTCACGGCCTTCAGAACTGTACTGGTAGAAAACTGCAGAAAAAGGTCCGTATTTTGAATGGCGTGTGCTTACCACACTTTAGCTCGTTGTCACCGCCCTTATCACAATATTAGGTCGTGACATTTGTCTTTATTCGCAATTTATGTCGACTCGTTGCGCAACTTCCGCGTTTCAATGCACTGGGTGTATTTCTTGCGGGAACATCATTTCACAAAGGGCTGACTCTTGTCTGGTGCTCCAGGTGCACTTACCTTGCAGGCGTGATCTTGTATTTGTTGTGGAGTTGTAAGGAGTGCAACTACCAACACAACTATGCTGAATAGCAGCCCTAGTCCAACAGCCAGCAAGCAGAACAGGGAAACGTCCATTCGAGCTTTTTCGTGACTTTTTTTTGTCTCATCTTTGAGAAGTTGGCCTTTGCATAGTGAAAGCTTCTGCGAATCCTGCGTATACAAGGTCACTGACAATTACAGCCGCTTTAAACAGTTCAAGCAATAGTACTTCGGTCTTAAGAGACTTGAGCAGTGAATCATTTTCACTTAAAGTGCGCAAACAAGCACACATACATGTACAAAGCCAAACCACCAACTGTGCTTTCTTTCTTTTCCTCTAAGTTTAATGTTTCATCTCCTGCCCCAGAACACTCTCGTTTGTCTACGCCGGCTAAACTACATCTTGCAAGGTAGTTTCGTTCTGTAGTCGCGAGATACGTGCAGCAGAGACGTCAGACAAACAGCATCAGCTAAAATCGCATATGTGCAACACGCCAATGTATTCGGAGAACCACTGTTAAGGGCAACGCTATGCCATTTAAAGCAAGTCGTAAAAAATAGCTGGAAAACGGAAGCGCAAGATGTGAGATTGTTCAGAAGTGAAAGTATGGCTCAAAGGGTCTGCTGTGTAAAGGCCCTTTTGCCTTACGATGTTTCGTTAGGCTCATTGCGTTTTAAAGTAAATAGGTGGCTGCGCCCCTAAGAATAGCCTGCAGTCTTCACACCATTGCTAAATTTTTATAGATAAATTTTTATACTTATACCCAACTACATGTCCCAACTGTGCGAATACACAAGCTTGTCTAATATTCATATCAAATCAAAGTGTATTTTCCGTATGTAGTACAAATAAAAACTGTAAAAAGCTGTATTTTAAAACGGCTTGACTAGTTCACATATATCACCAATGCCTACACAACCAGCAAAGTGGGAAAAGGTCTAGTGGCTAAGGTACTCGGCTGCTAACCCGCAGGTCGCGGGTTCGAATCCCGGCATCGTCGGCTGCATTTCTGACGGAGGCGGAAATGTAGGCCCGTGTGCTCATATTCGGGTGCTTGTTAAAGAACTCCAGGTGGTCGAAATTTCCGGAGCCCTCCACTACGGCGTCTCTCATAATCATATGGTGGTTTTGGGACGTTAAACCCCCATATCTATCAATCGAAGTTAGGATGAAAAAAATACAGAGGACAAAGTCTCCGAAAACTCTCCCACAAAAAAGGTTAGCGAAGATATTTTTTAAATCGCACAGCACTGTAACAAGACGGTGTAATGAAGGGCATTCATTACTTTAGAGCACTGGTTTCACATATAAAGAAACGTTCCTGCACTTCCAACTTTTTGTATGGGCTCACTAAGAATATATATCCAACACGAAATAATTTCAAAGGTTTGAACTGTTGAAAAAGAGCTTGGATAACGGAGATGCTGCTTAAGTGATGAAACTGAGCAGAAGAACTGTCGCAAAATATTGTCACCTAATATTAGGAGCACACTTGTTGTTCGAAAGATTTACACTCTTATCTCTTGTATGAAAGTGATTGCCATCAGTGTGCATAAATTCAAGAATACGAGTGATGTGTAAAGATTATCAGTGTTATTCTAACGACTGCCGTTACAGTGAACCTCCTAGTGATTGTATAGATTTTATATAATA
>NW_023607518.1:0-35716 GCF_013339725.1 Rhipicephalus microplus
CTAGGGCAGACGGTTTTCCTGTTGAGTTTTACTTGACATTTTGGAATGAGATTGGTGCTACCTTTACCGCGGTTACACGGCGATGCTACGAGAACGGTGTCTTTTCATCTACTTTTCGGGTGGACGCATTGTGCTTATTCCAAAAGGTGATGCTTCCTCTGTTATTCCTGAAGATTTCAGACCTATCACGCTCCTCATCGTTGACTATGAGATATTCGCGGCGGTAGCCACTCAACGTTTGATGGGTCTGTTGAACACCCTGGTAAATCATCACCAGACTTCATCAGTGCTTGGGCGAGAAATGCACAGCTTGTCATTTGCCACACGTGATATATTAGCCTATAGTCTATCGCGATCTGCGCGTGGTATCCTTGTGTCTTTGGACCGGGAAAAAGCGTTTGACCGACTAGAGCACGTGTATATCCTTAATGTGCTCACAGCCCTCGGGCTTTTCTCAATCGTTTTTGGAAATGATTAAATATACATACGCTGGTCTGAAAAGCACACTACTTCTGGATGGCTGGGAAAGTGTCGCCTTTTCCATAACACGTGGAGTCCGTCAGGAATGTTCATTGTCTCCTGTGCTATTTGTCCTCAGCCTTAAGACATACTTCCGTGCTCTTGACGCGGATTCACGTGTCCGGGGTCTTGCGCTTCCTGGTAGCAGTGTCGTGAAAGTCACAGCTTTCGCTGATGATATAACCTTGTACCTTTCAGATGAAGATAGCCTTTCACGCAGCCTGCGTGTATTTTCCCAGTATGGCGACATTTCAGGTGCAGCGTTGAACATCTCCAAATCCCGGTATTTCTTCAATGGCTCTCCAAACTCCAGCCTTAGCGCCGGCTTTCCCATTCAGCCAGCCGCATCCCGTTGTACTTAAGGTATTTTATACAACTACGGCATTTTGCGAATCCGTTTAGTTAAACGCTTTTGAAGAAGTAAAACTGAAAATTCGGGATGCACGGGATTTTGACTTCCCGCTTCTTGGGCGGAGGTACCTTGCGCAGAATGTATTTTGCGACAACGCCCTCTGCGATGTCTGTCATTGCGAAGAGACGCTACACCACATCCTGTGTGACTGTCTGTTGTATGAAATCCAGAGACAGTCACTGGCGTCCACTTTTCGGCATTTCGATAGACATTTGGCTATTGACAATAGCCAAATGTCTGTGGACACTATTCTGTCAAGTGCCCGAAAGAAGACATTGCAACAGAAGGCGACGAAAGCTCTGTTGAAATTCCTACGCGACACGGACTTGAACAAGCGACTGTAACAGCAACGTCACACACCGCGAACAACAAGACTGGACTATGACTGAGTGTGCGCGCGTGTGCTGCCGAATGTGCTGTGTTTCTTTCTTCCCTCTCTGCTCTCTGTCTTTCATCTCCCCCATCACTCTCCCATACGCAGGGTAGCAAACCAGCTGCCTATAGGCTGGTTAACCTCCCTGCCGTTCTTTTCCCCCTGGTTTCCTTCCTTGCGGTCGCATTTGGTACCTTTCTCACGTCGTGCAACAATCTTTAGGTATCGTGCGATCACTGCAGTCTGCTTTGTGTTCCTTTTTTTGGTCAGGCGGCGCTGAGTTGGTCTCTCGTGCGGCACTGGGACAGCAGCGTTCTCAGGGAGGCTTCGCTTTCCCTTCAGTCTCCATACGCTGTCGGCTGCTGGCACTGCGCTTCCTTTTGCGCCCGGTGCAAGGGCAGGAATCTCCCGCACGAACGCTTGCATATTACTTTCTGGGTACTCACCTTCGGCATTTGATGCCTAATGTGCAACTTAACAGGGGGCCGCAGTCAATAACACTTCCTGCGTTTTATACAACAACTGTTGCATTTTTTCGCCATGTCAAGTCGAGCTGTCCTGGCATACATGTTTTGAACAACCACATAGTTGAGACAACTGCTGCTTTGTTGCTTCCGTTGGTCCCGCCAGACCGCCGTGCTCGCTCTAGACGGGTGTCTTGGAGCACGTTAACGGCTTCTTTTCTGCCTGGAGACCTCCGGGACTTCATGTGGCGCCTGGGATGGGGTGTGCTTCTCACTCTCGACCGCCTCAAAAAGTGGAGAATGGTCCAGTCAGCAACATGTCTGAACTGCTCTCTTCGGGAAACAAATCAGCATTTTCTGAGGCATTGTGTCATTGCCCGCGTTTTTTGGAGAGCCGTATATGTCGGATTTCGCCACCTCAGAGTAAATCGCTTCGTTTCTTCTGGGCGTTGTTCGCGAGGCCGCTTCGCTTGTCCTCTCATTGTTGCCGGCTCTTTCTGCTTCTGGCGCAACCGCTGCGAGGCGGTTGCAGCAGGCTGCCGCCACCACGCGATCTACCCGATCCTAGAACGATTGTACTCGAAGCTGCTGTCTGTTTTGTCGAAGGAGCTCTTCTTTCTCGGTGAAGAGGAATTTCTTAGGCATTGGTGTTGTCCTTTTGTGTCGGTCTGTGACGGACGAGTGAAATTGTCTTTCGGCTGGCCTGGTATTGGTAGGCTGATGTGTCGATGCGCCGGCAGAAATGGCATGCCAACATGTAAATATGCCAAATGTACATATTCTTGTTTTATTTGTGTCTCTTGTTTACATTGAAGTATTTTTTGTGGTTGTGTTTGTGTGAACCATTGAATGTACATGTTCTATCAACGTCAGTTCATATCCATGTTCATGTGAATAACGTCTGTTTTGTCATTATCGTTATAGTATGTCAAAGAAGGAAATGTTTTGTTGACTGTTATTGACATCTATGGCAATAATTTTTTTCTAAACAATAGTCGATTTACGACAATTCTCTCATATCAAGGCCAGCCCCCCGTAGGGGTCACAGTTGCAGAACTAGCAAACGTAGTCAGAATACTACCCCATTCTGCTCCTGGTCCTGATGGCATGACGACGTTGGTGATAAAATCAATACATAAAATATACCCAGTTGGCCTACTCGAAATGAATAATCACTCACTTATAAGCTCTTGTATTCCACTCGATTGTAAATGGCAAAAGTCATTTTTATATTAAAGAAAGCAAGACACTGGGTTAAGCTTAGCTAATATCAGGCTCGTTGCGCTTACATCGAAGCTTGTAAAACTCGTCAAAGGAACTTTATTTAAAGGTATAAATTGCTCGATGTCGGAAAAATTGACACTGATCCCATATCAAATTGGATTCAGACGCCGTTGCTCCATTTGGTGAGCACACGTTGATCTGGAAAGTAGACTTCAGCTTGCTCGATATCAGAAACAATATTCCGCTTTGGTAACCTTAGATATCATGAAAGATTATGCTAGCGTGGAGTAAGTGAAACTGCTAGATTGGCTTCAGAACTTAGGACTGCCTCAATGCTTTGTTGACTCGCATGTCATGTTTATCACGTTTGCACCAGTATCATACCTTCGTCATCCATTTACGTCTTACAATACTAAATTCAGTACAAGTGAAGCTAGCGAAACAGCCGCCAGCGTATCATGAGCGTGGCATATAGTCATGTTGTTACATGACACGCATCTCACGGCTATCTTGTTTGCATCAGTGAAATACTTTCGTCATCCATTCACGTACCGTAATACCAAATTTGGTAAATGTAACGCTAGTGAAACGGCCGCAAGCGCATCATGAGCGTGGCATGTAGTCATGTTGTAACATGACACGCATGTCGTGATTTTTACTTCAAGGTCGGTCGCTTGTGTTCGACATGCAATCATGTCTTTTATACCAGTTTCGCAACATGCTATGTGAACGAAACCACCACAAGAGCTGCAGGACTATGAAAAGTAAATCATGATATTCATGACATACATGACATGATTTTCATGTTATGACTAGTCAGTTATGTTCTTCATACAGTCATGTTATGCCATATCAAGTTTGGTATTGATACCATTATTGAAACGGCCAGAAGTGCTAATAGTCGTAGGCGGCTAGATAGATAGTTAGATAGATAGATAGATAGATAGATCGATAGATAGATAGATAGATAGATAGATAGATAGATAGATAGATAGATAGATAGATAGATAGATAGATAGATAGATAGATAGATAGATAGATACGCTTTGGTTTGAATAGGAGCCACTTCTGCTAACTCCGGCGTATTTTAGTTGTAATTTAAGTCTGTTGATCAGTTTTCACTGCTCCCTTGGAGGGGATGGATGTAGACCATCCCGGGCGCCTGCCGGCACCAGCGGCGTCAGCGGCGACCGCCTCCAGGAAGCGGATGGGACAAGCGAGTGACAGCGACAGTGAAGATATTCATGCTTACAATCTCAGCAGTGAGGACTTTTCGGATGACGGTTTCTAACCTGTGTTGAGCCGCAAAGCGAAGAGGAGGAACATGAGGACATACTCATCTTCAACTATTCAAACTGTAAGTGAAGCGCCAAAATTGAACACTTATACCATCCTCTTTCTGCCTGCACTTCCTACCATCAGCATGAAACGCCTTAACAGACACTCTGTGTCGAGGTCTCTGCAAGCTCGTGCCAAATGAGATCATGGACATAAGAGTAAACGCCACAAAAAAATATACTGGCTGTGGACGTTTTGCACGCAAGAGCGTAGGGCGTTCTGCACAGTGTAACTGACTTGGACGGCAACCAGGTGCGCTCTCAAGTTCCCTTGGGATGTGATGTAGTAACCGGCGTGATCTACGACATAGATGTGGCTATTTCCAATAATGACTTACAATTTCTTGTCAAGTCAACAACTGATACTCCTATTGTTGATGTCCCCCGGCTAGTCAAGTGTCGCTGTGTGAAGATTGCGTTTAAGAGCACATCACTCCCCTCTCATGTGATGGTGGGGTACTTCAGACATGCTGTGCGGCCTTTCATTACAAAGCCTCTCCAGTGCCGTAAATGCATGAAACTTGGACATGTGAGCAGCGTCTGCGAGAATACGGTGGCATGCCACCGCTGCGCCGAGCCCCATAAAGCGGATAAGTGCGTCGCAACTGTCAAGAAATGCTTTAATTGCAATGGATCCCATGAAGCCACACCGAAGGACTGCCCGCGGATTCAGAAGGAAATTGCCATCTTGAAGGAGATGGTGCGTTATCACTCACCTCATCGAGAAGCCGCAGCTAAAGTCAGAAGGCGTCGTTCACGTCGACGTCGGTCTTCAAGGACGCCCGCTACCTCCTCGACACGTTTGCCAGATCCCTCATTAGTACCACCTCCTTTGCCTCCCAGACCACATGCCATGGGAAAGGCTGTGAAGGACAAAGCCAGTGAGCATACCCTCACTGCGACAGAGTGCCCTGCACTTCAAATGGAAGCAGCATCAAGCGAACCGAAGGAGTTTCATGACGGCCAGTCCGCGATCCCGGTTCGAGATCTTTCCAACCAAGACTGGCAAGTGACTGCATTCGTGCAATCATTAATTTCCACGATTCGCACGCTACTGAGCAGCATACAATCTCCGTCTGCTAAGAGTGCACTGCAAATACTGGATGCACTGAATCCAGTTCTTGCTAACGTCGTATAAGCACAATGGCTCAACTAAATCCCATCTTCCGCACTGAAGTTAAAAGTGCGTCGATTTTTCAGTGGAAAGCCAGAGGCATGAAGTCCCGTATCTCGGACTTTCACCAATTTGTTCGGGCCAATCAATTCCCTACACTTGTCATATGTGAACCAAACGTATCAACACCTTATAGATTGTCCGGTTATGAAGCTTTTTGTTCAGCCGCTTGCGAAGAACGAAGCAAAGTAATTGTTTACATTTGCACAGACTTGGCTTATCTTTCGCACCCAATAAGTTCAAATGACGACAATCAGTACGTGTGTCTTCGTGTAAAGAAGAATGCAGTTTCGTTCACGCTTATTGGTGGATATATATCTCCGTCATCGCGAATTGACTGCGACAGATTAAAAGACATCCTAATGAGGACCAATGGGACTTGGATCATCACCGGGGACTTCAACGCCGATCACATGCTTTGGGGGAGCACTAGAATGAATGCCAGGGACCGGAACAATGTTACATTCGCTACCGATTACGACCTTTCCATCATGAACGATGGTACCCCAACATATCTGCTGGGTCTCAGGTATGGCAGTTGCCTTGACCTGACATTGGTGTCACGGTGCTTCTCTCACAAAGTTAAATGGTTTTGCGATATTGAGACTCATGGGAGTGATCACATACCCACCTACGAGACGATCGATGGTATCATAAAAAATTTCTCTTCCAGTGTTGTTATTGGCACTTACTGGTCGATGTTTACATCGCATGTTGAGGACGCTTGCCAAGAAGGCCTCGCCTGCAGCCTGGAAAATACCATAGCGGAAGCTATGCAAGCGTCCAAATGTAAATTACCATATTCGTCTAAAATAACACTGTTTGACATCGAACTGGAAAGACTACGAGCTATACGAAGGCGTGTAAACGATGATACAGACGCACAAGATCAATTTACGATCTGAGGGAAGCAAGGCGGCTCCATAAAAAGATTCAACAACGCATTTACAAACTCCAGAGCGAAGGCTGGAAAGCAGTATGCGAATCTCTAGACCCTCATAAAGCACTGTCATATATCTGGAGAACAGTTCGTGGTCTTCGCTCCTCTCCGCAACAACGGCACCCTTTTAAAGCTTTGGCACTCTATCATGCAAAAACAGAACTCGAGGTGGCTGAAGAATTTTGCACGAGAGTTGCCGGGAATATTATGAACGAGAGAATCGACGCCGGGATCGTTCATGAGACACGATTACCAGAAATGGACATTCTATTCACCAAGGAAGAACTGGAAGGTGCGTTAGTCGCTTCTAAGCACATGTCATCGCCAGGTACTGATGGTATTACTTATAGTGCGTTGGGACACCTTGGACAAAAAACTAAAAAGGAACTTTTAACATGCTTCAATAACTCCTGGCTCAGCGGCAGTGTTCCCCGAGAATGGAAAATAAGTCGATTAATACCACTTTTGAAATCGGGAAATTCACCATTGGACTTGACAGCGTATCGCCCTATTGCCCTCGCAAGCTGCCTCGGAAAAGTGATGGAAAGAATTGTTCTATTTCGTCTCGAGTGGTACTTGGAACGATACACCAAATACCCTTCTTGCATGGCAGGCTTTCGTCGGGGCCGCTCCTCTATCGACTGAGTCCTTGACTTATCGACATTTGTGCAACAAGAAAAAAGTCGCAAGCGCATATCAGTGGCACTCTTTCTTGACGTGAAAGGTGCATATGATAATGTAGCTCACGATGCCATCCTCACTTCTCTCGCAGCAATGGGCATTGGTGGACGAATGTTTCAATGGATAAAAGATTATATAACTGGCAGGGGTTTCTTTGTGCAAACATATGAGGGCACAACTGCTGAACATTACACCTACTGCGGAGTACCTCAGGGAGGTGTTTTAAGCCGCACATTGTTCAATGTTGCCCTCATTGGTCTGGTGTAGGTTCTGCCAAAGTAGGTGTGCCTATCCATATACGCCGATGATATTTGCCTCTGGAGTGCTGCAGTTACTCGCCCTCAGCTGCGTGCACGAATACAGCGGGCAGCAACCCTCACAACAGCCTACCATCAGAAACAAGGCCTAACTATATCAACTGTGAAGTGCGCGTTGATGGCGTTTACACGCAAACCAATGACGCCATACCCTGTTTACATCAGTGGGCAGAGTGTCAAATATGCACGGACGCATCGTTTCCTGGGCATAATAATCGACAGAAGTTTTTCGTGGAGCCCACATTCTGCGTACTTGAAGAAGAGACTGCTATCTATTATGCATATAATGAAATTCATGTGCGGGAGAGCATGGGGAACTTCTGTTGCCTCCATGCTACAGCTGTACAGGGCCCTATTTCTGGGTCTATTGCGCTACAGCTTGCCGGTACTAACACTTGCAAATCCAATACTCATTCATTGGAGAGTTTGCAGGGTCAGGCACTGCGTATCTGCCTAGGACTGCCCCGATGCGCTTCTACTTATGCCACAATCATGCTTGTCAAAGACCATCCTGTCAGGACATATATAGTTGTGGATTGCCTCAGAGCGCACATTCGACATGCTAGCCGTGTCCCCGACCACCACTTAGCTCTTCTACCCTCCGGAAGACCACGTGCTACGTTTTCAGACGTCATAGCCAAGCACCGAAACAGCATTCCATCAGGATATATGCCAGCTGCGAGAATGGCATGTCCTTTGTGGTGCCTCGACCAGCCGCAAGTACGTCTAGAAATTCCGGGAATCAAAAAAAAGGCGATCACTCCAGAGTAGCATTGAAGCAAGCAACCCTGCTAATATTACATGAGTTGTACTTAGACCGTACGCAGATATACACTGATGGGTCCGTCTCATCTAGCAGCTTATCAGGTGCCGCTGTAATTCCGGCTGCAGCAATGACAATCAAGTTTAGGTTGTCACATATGACTACATCTACGGCATCAGAGCTTGCTGCTATAAGGGCTGCTTTACAATATCTCGTTCAAGAACGTCCAGGAAAATGGGTCATATTTTGCGATTCGAAGGCAGCGCTTCAGAGTTTGCAGTCTGCCATGCGTAGGAGGAGTCATGACCAATTGGTACAAGAAATAAGACATTGCCATCATGAAGCTCTAGCACTAGGGCATGATATTATATATCAATGGCTGCCTGGACATATCGGTATTACCGGAAATCAATTAGCCGATGATGCAGCCCGCTCATTCCATGAAGGAACCCGTGTAGTCCCGATTCCTCCATCAAGGAATAATACAGCAAGACAACTTTACCTGCTGGCTCGAGAGCTCACACGCACATTCTGGCCGTCTACAAGCTTCCAAAGGTGTCAACGTTATGAACTGGATCCTTCGCTCAAGCTAAAGCTACCATCACAACTTTCCCGCTCCGATGCGACACTGTTATGCCGCCTTTGGTTGGGTGTTGCATTTACAAAGGTGTACTCTTTTCGCATTGGTATGGCAGACACTTCTACATGCGACTACTGCGGAGCTGAAGAGACAATCGAACACGTCCTGTGCAGATGCGCTTGCTACGACACACAGCGATGCCAGCTCTGAATGGTTTTGAATCAACTTGACCCCGGACCATTTTTTGTGCAGAAGATACTAGGACCTTCGGCATCTGCCTCAGTTGCGCAGAAAGCAACTAAAGCACTGCTACTTTGCCTAATGTCAACAAACCTGAGCGACCGCCTGTAGACTGTGTGTGCTCTCGAGTGTGCTCGTGATTGTGTGTACCTTCTCATCTCTCTGCAACCTCTTTTCTCCCCTTCATCCCTTCCCCAGCGCAGGGAAGCAAACCGGATGTGCGTCTGGTTAACATCCCTGCCTTTCCTTGCATCTTTATCTCTCTCTCTTTCTCTCTAGATACGCTCAAAGTCGCCGAAGTTGGCTAAGAAATGCTTCGCAATTAAAATGGCTGATCCCACGTACAGTAGGATTTGCTGATATGCGAAGCACAAATTAGGAAGCTTGATATGTAATTTTAAAATAAGCACAACAATACAAGGCAGAAGTAAATGATGCCTTACGTGAGTTTCATGTCATGATTATCACGTTTGGACGAGTCATTTATTTTCGTCATCTATTCACGTCACCTGATATTGAATTTGGTATATGTGCAGCTAGCGAAACGGTCGCGAGCACGCTAGGAGCGTTGCACGT
This sequence comes from Rhipicephalus microplus, assembly GCF_013339725.1. Taxonomy (NCBI): domain Eukaryota; kingdom Metazoa; phylum Arthropoda; class Arachnida; order Ixodida; family Ixodidae; genus Rhipicephalus; species Rhipicephalus microplus. The sequence continues at coordinate 9,601 of NW_023607518.1, forward strand.
AGTAAAGTTTTACATGACACGAATAATACGATTATCATGTTTGGACGTGTTCCATACCTTCGTCGCTCATTCACGTCCGTAATACAAAACTTGGTATATGTGAAGCTAGCGGAACGGCGGCGAGCGCACGTAATGTGGGGGGGGGGGGGGGGCGCTGCGAGCGCTCGATGGTGACGGACGCACTCCACATCGCCTCCGTACATTTTCTGCTATTTCTGCGGACATCCACCTTGGTACCCCTGAAACTTGGATTTATCGTCACCGCCAAGTTCTCCGCTTCGCCTAGACAACACCTTCGTCCAGGTGGGTCCAGTTTTGACAACTTGAGGGACGTCCTTCACTCCCGGCTACAAAACGCCGCCTCGCTAAGGGCTCTCAGCCCGGTGATGGCGGCCGCTAACGTGGTTACGGGCTATGATCCTACCTCAAGCCAAATGCTCTCCATGAAGATTTCATCCTCCGTAAACACTATGCCATCAGAAGATGAATACCTCGACGACATGGTGAGACTGTGGCAACGCAAGCAAGCGAAATCGAAGCCTGCGTCTCAACAACAATAAGACGCCACAGCGGGCCACCATTCCCCAGCCTTGCAAGGAACGCCGGCGCGCCATCCCTCCGGTGGTGTGCCTACCTCTGCTCCGTCCTCGCAGCCAGCGAAGCAACGCAAGTGGCGTCCGCGTCAAACTCCTCGCCTCTCTCGCGACGACTACATCGTGGTAGTGAAACCTCGCGTTCCCTGCGAGTTACGCACATTTGTCCCGGCCGATCGCGCGGGCGACGCCATCCGCAGCTACCTTGGCGACCGGACTACCACGCAAATTCAAGTGTGGCCAATCTGGGAACAAAACATCTTAGTCTGCAGCACCACCATTTTGCCTATGGTACAACGACTCCTCGGGGACTTCCAGCTGCAAGTGGGGTACCAGCAGCTACCCGTTCGAGGCCACGCCAAGGCACCAGGGGATACATGCAGGGGCGTCATCAACGTAAACCCCGCTGAAAGCCCGGAAAAGATAAAGTCTGAACTGTATTGGCCTCGAGGTACTATCCTTGCGGTCCGCAAACTCGGAGATTCCGCGGCGGCGGTGGTGACTTTCAAGGGCACGAAGTTACCCCGCTTCCTCTTCTACCACTACGTGGCGACGTACATCCGCGCCTACAACAAAACGGTCCCGGTTTGCACCAAGTGCGGTACCATCGGCCATCGACCACCTCAGTGTCCTCACCCCGCTCCAACGCAGTGTGCCAAATGTGGAACCCCCGCACCTGCAGGTCTCAATGCCCACGAGTGCCACCCCAAGTGCCTCCTCTGCCACGGCGCCCATGAGACTGGGACCAGTGGCTGCACGGCAAAATATCAAAAATATCGGAAACGCAAGCAGCCCTCAACATCTCCTCGAGGGACCACCTCATGTTCGTCACAGCCAGACAGCGGCACCAACCTGCATCAGTCGGCTCCACCACTCCACGCCGACCTTCAGGCATTCCCACCGCTCGAAGCACCAGCGGCGGTACCTCATGTGAGCAGTTGGGCAGGGAAAGCTGCTTCTAAGCCTCTCTCACCCCTTCTGTCGATCCTCTTTCTTCCGAACTTGCGGCCCTTCGCCAGCAAGTTGCGGCACTTCAAAAGCAAAATTCTCTTTTAACTAAGACCCTCGAACTCCTAAATAAGCGACTTCAACCACAACAACAGTGTACTGCAAGGCCATCCGGTATTGCCTCCTCTGTCCAGGCGGCTACGCCAGCTACGTCCAAGCTTAGTCCTCGCGCTAACTCCACTCCCATTAAACCGCCGGTTCAAGCAACCATTTGTACTCCAGCACTCGGAACCGGTGCCATATCTACTCCAGAAGCTCTTGAGGCTCCTGGGGCACCTCAGGTTATCTTGCCCACTAACCAAACTCTCCCTAGCGAAGAGCGCACCCCGCGCGTAGAGGAACGCCTCACGCGCGTCGAAGCTTCGATTAATCACCTCCTCACCAGCTTCTCGGTTCAACGCATAGTAGTAGAGGTTACCCAGGCTATGCAAGCCTGGGCAATCACCCAGTTTCAACCCAAGGCATCGCGTTCCCGCTCCTGCTCGGTGAGCAGTGAGGCTACAGCTCCACGGCGTCGTCGTAAGGTGGCTACCACCACCCCGCCGTTGGACAATCCGGCCTCCGTGCCCCTCCCTGCCTCTGAGGAATCCAAGCGGGACATGGAGGACCAAATATAAAACCTAAGACAGTCACGATGGCTACCAATCGTACGTCCCGTTCAAATATTGCGTCTAAATTCGAGATCTTACAGTGGAAACCTGGAGGCTTCGGGAACAGGTGAAAGCGTTCACGTCTTTTCCTTTTCCTCAGCTCACTTGGCTCTCAGCCGGCCGTCTTGGCGCTCCAAGAATCTGGCCCTGCTCCATCTCTTTCTGGATACTGCTCCTATGTAGGCGGCACCACCACATGCCTCCTTGTGCATAAAGCTTACACGGCGGTACAGATTGACCTCGATCTGGATCTTCCTTACGACTACTGCATGACATCAGTGCTGTCTCAGCGGAGGGGCCAACCATCAATACATATCTTAAACGTGTACTGCCCCCCTCACCTTGCAAGGGCTTTGTTTGCGCATCTCTTCCATCGGGCGCTGCGTATAGCGGCCCGACAACCACTGGTGATTGTCGGGGACTTTAATGCCCCCAGCCCTCGCTGGGGTTACCACTACGAGAAGGCCCGGGGCAGAGAGCTCAAGGAGCTCATTTCCTAGCTGAGCCTGACGCTTCTTACCGATCCGGCACAAGCCACACGTTCCGGCAACTCGGTCACGCGAGACACATGCCCCGACCTCTCCCTCACCCGTCACATCCGCGATGCTACATGGGAGAATTTAGGCGAAAACTTAGGCAGCGATCACTTTTTACTCCGCATTTCGTTCACACCGCGGCAGAAAATGCGCCAACACTGGGGCCAAGCCCGTCTCACCGATTGGACTCAGTTCAGAATGCAACCATTACCCGCCGGCCTCTCCTCGACCGAATATGCAGCGTGGGCATCGTACGCTCTCCATATGAAACAAGCGAACACTCGCACCCTTGCAACCTCTAATTTGACTCCTGCAATCGATCCACACCTCCTAGATCTTTGGAACGCTCGCCGCGGGCTCATGAGGCGCTGGAAACGCAACAAACTTAATCGGAAACTTCGCGCTCGCATTGAGGCGCTCACTGCAGAGGCGGCCGCATACTCCGCACAACTTTCCGATACTAACTGGGCAGACACCTGTTCGAAGACTGCAAACCAGATGAGCTCTAAGAGTGCGTGGCGACTTTTTAGAAGCCTTCTCGATCCCTCCACTACCAGGGGAGAAACGCAACGCCAGCTCCACCGTGTTCTGCATGCCTTTCAGGGCACTACGGATGAACTCGCGCGAGAACTTTGTGACCGCTACATCTGCTGCACAAATGATCCCGCAGGCCCAGCATATACGTATTCCGGCGCCCCTAACACCGACCTCGACGCCCCATACACGCTTTCTGATTTACGATTTGCACTCACGAAAATGCGACGGGGCACGGCCCCTGGACGCGACGGAATCACAGTATCGCTCCTGGCAAATCTTCCCGACCAAGCACGCCTCTCACTACTCCACCTTATAAATTCGATATGGGACGGCTCTCCGCTTCCAACGGAATGGACCACATCGGTCGTGACATTCATTCCCAAATCGGCAAAGTTCGTTGGTATTGAGGCACTGAGACCCATCTCACTTACGTCTTGCGCAGGCAAACTCATGGAAACCATGGTTTGCGAACGCCTTTCCGCCTACTTGGAGGCCAGGAGGACCTTTCTCGACACGATGTTTGACTTTCGCCCCCATCTGTCGGTGCAGGACGTCCTGCTCCAGCTTCACCACGATATAATAGAGCCGACTACTATGCGCCACAACGATAAAGCCGTGCTCGCTCTCGATCTCCGCGGGGCGTTCGACAACGTCAAACACAGCACTATACTCACTAACCTGTCTACCACAAACTGCGGGCAGAAGACTTTCAACTACATTCGCGCCTTTCTATCACATCGCACCGCCTTCATTCGCCTTAATTCTACCGAACACGGCCCGTACTTATTAGGCACGCAGGGTGCACCTCAAGGGGCAGTCCTGTCTCCTCTGCTTTTTAACCTGGCGATGATGAACCTCCCCTCTCTTCTAAGCGAGGTCGAGGGAATACAACACGCACTATATGCGGACGATATCACAATCTGGACCAACACCGGCTCCTTAGCGCAAATCTAAGAACGCCTGCAAAAGGCTGCCCTTCTGGTGGACACCTACGCAGGTTCATGCGGCCTGGAGTGCTCTCCAGCTAAATCGGCTCTTCTTTCAGTCTCTCCACTACCGCCGCCTCAAATTTTTCTTCCGTCCGGGCCCGTCCCGTCAGTGCAAAACATTCAGGTTCTTGGCCTTCACCTCACATCGTCCTTGGATCCAAAGGGCACAATAGCAGGCCTCAGACGCACCAGCGAACAGGTCAGCCGCATGATACGGCGAGTTTCTACCAAGCGCGGCGGCCTCCGCGGGTCTCAGTCCCTCCGATTGGCCCACGCGTTTGTGACCAATCGCGTCCTCTACGCCTTGCCTTACCTTCGCCTGCGTCGTCGACACGAGCACCAGCTGGACGCCCTTCTTCGTTCAGTATACAAACGCGCTCTGGACCTAGCTATTGCAACTTCCAACAGCCGATTCGTGGCTCTGGGGGTACACAACACCTTTGCAGAGATGCGCGAAGCTCATCGCGTTAACCAAATAAATCGACTGTCGCACACGCCTTCAGGGCGCCGTCTTCTACACAGACTTGGCCTTAACCCGATATCTGACCAAGACCCTCTGCAGCCTGTACCAGAGCTCTGACGTCAAAAGCTATGGGTTGAACCTCTACCCCGTAATATGAACCCCGACTTCCATCCTGGCCGTAGACTAGCACGCCCCACGGCCCTTCATACGCGACACTCCGATCGTCCTGGTGTTTTCTACGTGGACGTCTCGGGTCCCTCCCCCTCGGGTCACTTCACAGCTGCCGTGATTACAGAGGGCAAACACGTAGATGGCCTCTCCTTTCGAGCAGACACAGTAACGCACGATGAAGAGGTTGCCATAGCTTTGGCCGCCTTTCACCCTGCCTCACGCACCATCCTGACGGACTCGCGCTCGGCCTGTTCTCAGTACCTTCAGGGTTCCATTGCCCCGCTGGCGGCTAGCCTGCTACAGGCAGCCTCTTGGCGCTTTAACCCTCATCCCATTCGTATAGTCTCGACCCCAGGCCACTCGGGCCTGCCTGGCAACGAGGCGGCAAATGCCGCTGCCCGCGCTTCTCCTGTCCGGGCCGTTGCCCCTCCGTGTCCCGAGACGGAATCTGGCAATACTAACCTGACGCGCTTTCGCGAATTTTTGGCTTATTACCGGGCTTCGCGCCGCCTCTACCCGGACCCCGCACGCGGTTTGGAGAAAGCGGACGAACGACTGCTACGCCACCTGCAGACAAACACCTATATCAGTCCTGCGGTCGCCAGGCACTTTTTGCCGGAAATCAATGGCACCTGCTCGACCTGTCATGTCCTCGCCGACACATATCATGTCGTAGCATCGTGCCCAGTTAATCCCGTCCCTTTCTCACCCCTTTTTCCTATCCCAACTAGAGAGGCTTGGGAGGAGCACCTGCTCGGCTGCTCTACCTTGGCTGCACAACGCTCCTTGGTGGAGCGCGCACGGGCAGCTTCCAGCTCCACTGGCGTCCCGGAATAGGGTCTTGCCACTCTAGCACGCCGATGGGCCACGTCGGCAGTCTCTAGTATACTTTTTCCGAAATAAATGTTTTTTACCACCACCACCATCACCACCACGTAATGTGGACGCGCGCCCATGCTGGGCGCAGCAAAACGCGAGCACTCTATTGTCTGACACTAGACGCGACCAGCGTCTGGCAGCGAGGCCCGGTGGCAACCGTCTCGAAATGCGACATGCTGCATTTCGCGCCGACGACGTTACCTAGAACACCACGTCTGCTTAGTTTCGCGACGGAAGGATGCCGGGCGTGCTCAAACGCACATGCGTCATAGCAACGCACCGCGGCGTGCGCCTGCGAGTATATGCCAGGCAGATCGGCGCCTGGCATGACATCACCAGCGTGGCGCGACGAAACGAAAGCCGGCACGTACGCGCGCCGGGTTAAATCGAAGTGTTTTGGCGCCTTGAGTGTGGCACGTAGTCTTGTTCTTACACGACACACATCTCATGATTGCCATGTTTGCAACAGTCACATACCCTCATCATCCATTCACGTCCCGTAATACCAAATTTGGTGTTTGTGAAGCTAGCGAAACGACCGCGAGCGCATCATGAGTGTGGCTGTAGTCATGTTGTTACATGACACGTGCTTCATGACTCTAATGTTTGCACCAGTCACATAGGTTCATCATCCATTCACGTCCCGTAACACCAAATTTGGTATATGGGAAGCTAGCGAAGCGACTGCGAGCGTACCTGAGCGTGGTGCGTAGTAATGAATCATGACTTACATGACATGCATGTCATGATTTCCACGTTAGGGTCTGTCACTTGTGTTCGCCATGCAGTCATGTCATACCATGCCAATTTCGCAACATGTCATGTGAACAAAACCACCACAAGAGCAGCAAGGTTTTGAAATATAAATCATGACATTATTGACCTAAATCTCAAGATAGTCGTGTTATGACTAGGCAGTTATGCTCGTCATAAACTCTTGTTATACCACACCAAATTTGGTATTGATACCATGAACGAAACGACCAGGAGAGCTAAAATTCATAGGTGGCTGAATAGATAGATAGATAGATAGATAGATAGATAGATAGATAGATAGATAGATAGATAGATAGATAGATAGATAGATAGATAGATAGATAGATAGATAGCTCCCATGTCGTCGTCGAAATCGGCAAGGCTAGACAGCCCTATGCTACTATCCAGTCCCAGGCTGAAGCCGTCTTCCGAAGACGTGTCCTGTGGAGGTAGGGACTGAGCCGCCGGCAAGCTTGGATTCACATCCTTGATGCTGGAAACACTGTCCACGTCTTGGCAGGCCGGTGTAGGCACCTTTTTGTGGGCGATTTTTTTACGTGTACGACGCGATGTCGAAGTGGTCGGAGCAGCAGCAATAGAAAAGGCTGTGGTATTTTCGGCACTGTTTTCCGAAATAACAGGGATCGTAGGGTCAACTCCAACAACAGCAGCCTGAGAACTGGGGTCATTTGTGCGCTGAGCATCAAGTGGCGCCAGAGAAGAGATGCCGACGCTGTTTGCAGGAGGAGGAGAAAAACTTTATTCATCCTAAGAGGGAAAGGTGCGGTGGTGGAGTGTCAGAGGAGCCTACCCAGCGTAGGTCTCCGCTACCCTCTTGGCCCGATCCAAGATCTGGTCTGGACCTCGGGCGCCGAGCTGCACATAACAGCCTCCCACTGCTGCTTACTATCAATGTGTAGAGAATCGGATGGTGGGTTTCGAGTACACCCCAACATGATATGGTCTAGGTTGGCTGTTTGTTGACAGAAAATGCACAAAGGGAAGGGGTATATCGCAGGGGGTATAAGATGGCGAAAAGATGGGGTAGGAAACGTACGGGTCTGTAACTGGCGCCATAGTATTTCATGGTAGCGCGAAGCTCCATGATGTAAGGGTGGGGTATATAGTGCGCTGTAGGCGGTAGTGACTTGTTATATCGTGGAAGGTCAAAAGACGATCTCTCGCACTGAAAAAATGCCACGTGGTCTAAGGCGCCATCAGAGGCCTGTGCTAGGTCGGTCATTCCTCAAGCACAGGTATGAGCCGCCGCATTGCCACTCAACCCCGCATGCGCGGGCGTCCTATATGATAGCAACGTCTTGCGTGGGAGGATGTTTCTTAAGAATTAAAAGGGCAGTTGATGAGATGCGGCTTGCGCTGAAGTTGCGTATGGCTGTCTTGGAGTCACTTACAATCATAGTGATATTGGGGATGGCTAGACCTAAAGCGATGGCAGCATCCTCTGCCTCCTCCGAAGAGTTGACAGTGATGGATGCCGTTGTGAGCACCTTGCCGTTATAATCGACAGCGGAGAGGGCATAGCATGAGGAGGATGTGTATTCTGCCGCATCGACATAGAACACGTCATTGGCTCCATGCAATTTTTTCTGAAGAGCAAAAGCTCTTCATATTCTGCGCTTAGTGTGATATGTTGGATGCATGTTTTTTAGGAAGGGTTGGTACGAGTAATTATTTGTGTATGTTTTGGGGAATGTTGTATTTAGCATTGGTGAGTGAGGTGAAGTTAATTCGGGTAGACGATAAAATGTGGCGACCTGCGCTAGTGGTCGCGAGCCTTGCGTATTGAGCTGTTAATTGGGCTTCACGGATTTCACATAGGGTATTTATGACTCCTGTCTGGTGGAGTAGTGTGTTAGAGGTATTGATTGCAATGCCTAGCGCGTATTTGTGCGGAAGAGGGTGTTGACCGATTCCTCCTCTGCTAATTTAAGGTGAACGTAAGGGAGGGTATTAGTAATTTTACTAATCACAAAAGCTTGTATTACACGAAGTAACTCTGACTCTCAGAGCCCTCCATTTTTCCCTGAGATTCTTCTTATCATTCTTAGGGTGTTTTCAATGGTGTTGCGCAAAGCTTCGAGTGTGTACGTAATAAGTCGGTTGTTTTGGATAAATAAACCTAGCACACGAATGCGTGATACTCTAGGAATGAGGCACCCATTCATGTGAACTTCGATCATTGGAACGTGTTTGTTCCGACGCTGAGTTGGTAGGAGGAGTAACTCTGATTTAGTTGGGGTACAATAGAGATTCATCTGAGATGTAAGTGCTGCTATTATATCTACAGCTGTTTGTAGGGTGTCTTGAATGTGTCCATCTGAGCCTCCTTTCACCCATAAGGTGATATCATTGGCATAGATGGAGAAGTTCAAGTCAGGGATACGTTGAAGAGCGTTGGGTATAGGTAGCATAGCCAGGTTAAAAAGGATTGGAGAGAGCACTGACCCTTGAGGTGTTCCGAAGCTGCCTAGTGTATAGGGTGAGGAATGTTCTGGTCCTAATGTTAATGTAGCTGGGCGGTTTGTGAGAAAGCTTTTGATGTAAGAGTAGATTTTAGCGCCACAAGAAATGCAGTTGAGGCCAGCATATATAGCTGAGTGGGCTACGTTATTGAATGCTCCATGTATGTCCTGACCAAGGATTGCCTGAATATCCTCGCTCTGGTTAGGAGTTATGATGTCGTGTTGAAGGCGAAGCATCGCATCTTGCGCTGAAAATGAGGGTCTAAAAACAATCATTTCTTGAGGCAGTAGTCCATTATCCTCCACGTCGTCTCGGGAGGCGTGCAAGCACAACATGCTCCACAGTCTTTCCGAGACACGATGTAAGGAAATGGGCCTCAGATTTTCTTCTAAGGAGCTTTGTTCGGTTTAGGTATAAATATGACTCTGGCATCTTTCCACGAAGGTGGAAGAGTGCCCGTGTCAAAACAGTCGTTAGAGTACTCAGTCAAAGCTTTAATAGAAATAGGGTCAAGATGTCTAAGTAATTTGCTGTTAACGTGGTCGGGGCCTGAAGCCGACGTGGTACGGAGTGTTGCGAGGGCGTGCCTAACTTCCGCTTCCGTTATCGGCGCATCTAATGACTCATTAGGTTTACCTGTGTAAGATGGCATAGAATCCTTACGTAATTGAGGTAAATGCAACGTGCGGAGGTTATCCAAGAGCTGTCCTAAATGGTCACTGTGCTTGTGTAACAGTTTAGTGATAGCGTGAAAATGTCATGCGCGAGAGGTGCTGGGGTCTAGCAGATGTCTAAGAAGTTGCCACATTCGTTTATTACTGAGGTGGTCATGCATTCCTTCACAAAGCTGACCCCATTGTTGCGCCGCCAATTGAGTCGTGTATCGCTCGATTTGTTGGTCTAGCTTCGCTATCCTAATGCGGAGTTTCCTGTTGTGGCGCTGGTGTTTCCACCGTCGCAGAAGTGACTGTTTTGCTTCGCACATATGGAGAAGCTTGGAGTCGAGAGCAGTTATCGGGGTGTCTGGGGGTAGAGTTTTCGTGTGAATTTGAACATCTTTTTGAAGCTGTTGAGTCCACTCGGTAAGGTCTGCAATACGTGAGGGAGCGGTGCTGTTGCGGGTCTCTCTAAATTTGTCCCATTTGTGAGCATCAGTGGTTTAGGTGCAATGGGTCTGTGTTTTAGTTGTAAAGTAATGCTATTAATGTAATGATCACTGAAAATATTAGTTTGGGTGTTAGTCCAAACCATTGTGGGGGCATTGTGAGTGAGGGTAAGATCGGGGGATGTATCTTTGTTCACACTGTTCCCCAAATGAGTAGGCTCATCCGGGTCGTTGTGCAGTGTAAAACGATGTGCCTGAATATGGGACCAGAGGGCTCTACCTTTCTGTGTAGATGCGGTGTAACCCCACGCTGGTGGGAGGCCTTGAAATCCCCCACTATGAGGAGGGTGTGTTTGCCTGCCGAGGATGTAGCTTGGGCAAATAGGGAATCGAAGTGGTGCCTTTGCTCTTGTGGTCTACTATGTACGTTGAGAATGTATAAGAATGGTGAGTTAAGTTTATCAGGTAGTATTTGGAGAAAGTCGTGCTCAATGTCGATGTCAGCAAATTTTGAATAGGTAACTGTAGGTACTTCTGAGTTAAGACAGCAGTGTTTGGTTTAGTATCAGCCGGGTTTTGATGCGTTCTATAACCTGGCAGCTGCACTACACCATTTGTTTCTTGTAACGCAATGATTGGGGGAGGGGTAGTTTGTGAGTTGATGTACTGCAGGAGGTTTGCCTTTTTTCGGCGAAACCCCCTGAAGTTCCATTGCCATACGCAAAGTTCAGTATGGTTACGAGGAGCCATTTTCGCTAGGTTGATTTGGCTTAGGTTGGTCAAGCTCTGGATGGTTAGCGTGGACCATGTCGATCCACTGCGTGACTCTATGTAGGGTTTGTTGCATCGGTAACATGGCTTGTTGTATCGAGGCCACGGACTCATGTAGCTTCTGCAAGGAAGCTGTGGAGAAGGTAATAAAATTGTCTAGTTTTTCCTCAAGTTTGGTTACTTTTTCTTTCTCTTTGTCAACCTTCTCTAGTTTCGCTTCGACTGGGTCTACTGGCTCATCGAATGACAATGTGGGAGTCGAGACTTTTGTTTTTGAGTTTTCGCGCAGGTGGTTGAGCGGAGTGCCTAGCTATAGGGGTGGTTGAGAGAGGAGCAGATGCTGGTGAGATTAGGTGTAGGGGTGAAAGATGAGGCGGGGAGGTGTGGGGAGGTAGATGGTTATTTGAAGGACTGAAGCTCTAGGTGTAGTTTTGAATTTTCTGCCCTCGATTTAGCCATCTCATCCTGCAATAGTTTGAGCTGCTTTTGAATGGAGCTTTCAGGGGAGGCTACATCAGCCCAGCTCAGCTCGTGTCCAGGGCCAGTCCGAGGACTGGGGTCTTGATGAATGCTTTTGTTGCGGCTTCGGCTGCGGTTGCGACTTTTTCGACTTTGCTGTCTTGTGATACTGGGTCAGCGTCCTCTAGGGGCGTTCTTGAAAGATGGGCTTGAGTCGAGGAATGGAGCTGCATCTTGCTAGAAAGTTGAGGGTGCGTGATTTGGTTTGGGCTTGTAGAGCTGTGGGCACTGGGGCGAGCCGGTGGGGTGGTCACTGTTGCACACCGCACACTTAGGTTCACATTCATGATCAAGGAGTGGGTTCGGAATGCCACACATTGGACATAAAGGCTGAGGGGCGACTGGGCATACGTCTGGTCTGTGGCCAAGCTTGCGGCAGAGATTACAGGCTTCCGTCTTATGACGATAGGGTACGCATCTGGTGATGCCACCCTGATAACTTATGTAGAAAGGCACGCACGTACCTCTGAAGGTGACCAAGATGGACGTTGTAGAACCCATGCAACGTCCGGTCAGGATGAGGCCTAGTCTGTCATAGTCCAATAGACTTGACAAGATGATTTCAGATGTGTGTTCCATAGGAATATTACGGATGATCCCTCGACAGGTATTCGATGGATCGGTAATGTGGGGGACCACTTCAAAGCTGCGCTCGTCCATCTTGATGGATTTGATACGGTGGTATGCTTCGGTGCTTGCCGAGTCCGGTGTGCTTATGAGCAGAATGTTGCTTACAGAGTTGATGCGGCATTGGTCATGTAGGGAGCTTTTGAGCGCTGCCGCTTTTAGGACGGAATGTATGAGCTTCGGAAGTGGAGTGTCACCACAGTTGAGGCCTCCACGTATTCCCAGGACTATTTTGTAGTCGTCCGCTGGAAGTGGAGGGGGTCTGGGGCACTGCGACGAGTCGATGGGACAGCTTTCTGTGACTCTTCTTGCGAAGTGTTGATGGCAGGCGTCAATTTCTTCGGAGATGAAGCGGGCTTTCTGGTCCTGGCATACACTTGACGCCAGCTGCCTTCATCATCGTCAAGAGCTTCGGCGGAGGGAAGCTCCCTCTCCCTCTGTTTCGTGGATGGCCATGTTGGTAGGCCTAGCCGGAAGGCCTAGCCGGTAGGCCCACCGAGGTAGTCGAACGCTGCCAAAAAGTCGATCTTCGTGGATGCGAACTGCAAAGCACTCACTTGAAATCACTTCAGATGATGCAGGTCTATTCCGTAGAAAGCTTCACATTTGTTCAAGTTGCCATTGAATGACTTAAAGAGGCAGAAACAGGAGTTTTGCCGGAGCGCTTGCGAAACGTGGGCGCTCCCGGTGGCGTCTATGGCGCGTCTCCTCCCGTTTGCAGGGCAGTGCGATGCATCTTTCGAAGCGCACAAACCGCGTTCCAGTGAGTACGCCGCGTCGCCCACTCATCGAACCACTGGTGACACTGAGCACCTTGCCATATGATGATAACGCTTGGAGAAGAGCTTCGTTTGAGACGAACGATGGCATGAACAGGCAGGCGACGTTGGTCACTTGAGGGCCAACGGGGACGACTTGAACACGCTCGCCGCCAATCACCAGGCAGCCCGCATGGACGATTAGAGAAATGGAGGCCATGCTCATCACGGTGACTTGAATGTTTTGAGTTCCCTGGTGAGGCCGACTATTCAGGTCGTCACATCAACGACGGTCTCAGCACTACTCCCCGTAGGGACAACAACGTCGAAGACAAGTGCCTTCGAAGGCGTCCAAGACGCGATGGGCACCATCGACTCCTACTGACGGACGCCCCTGACGTAGAACGCACAGGGACATCCTTAGCACTTGCAAACCCGAGTCAGGAGTCGACGTGAGGCGTCCGCACTCGTCAGCGCTCGCAGCGTCTGACGCTAGATGTGTGTATGAAACTTCTCACGAGTTACGCCTGCTTGGTTATAGCTACGACTAGTTTTGATTTGAATCCTCCGTGCTAAATCTGCATACATTCCAGACTTGAGCTGCCTAATTTGAATACGGTAAGGTGTCCCCACACAAAGCATTCTTCTGCATAAAACCATTTGTGTTTCTGTTTTACCTTTAAGCAAACAACCACAACGAACGAAAAATTCTTCAAATAGTGCCGGTTAATAGGGTGCCAGGAATTCGTCCCCAAAGAGCAGGATTTAACAAAAGGAGCTCTGATAGTTATATCAGGGAACCCGCAACGAATGAAAAACTGAATGCATGTAATAAAACTTCACGCACAATATGCCGCAAGGTTTATTTGGCCTCTTTGGTGCAATCGATGAGATGCGCAAGGATAGATGTTTATTGAAACTTTCAGGTAACACACGAACGTTCTTTTTCGCTGGAATAAGCACGATACCTTTCATACTCTTCCCAGCATTCGAGAGCGTAAAACCAGCGTAGAAACTAAACTGGCATTAACATTGGGAGATCCTTACGCTTTGCCTTTCACAGTTGAACGCGATAGCGATTTCCTGTCCCTAGTGCGTACTCTACTTCAATCCGTTTGGCCTACGGGACGGCTTTATGCTCTCCCATGGTATAATGCTCTAAATCAGTAACCACTTTTCCAAAATACACTTCAAACACTTATTGCAGGAATTATTTTCCAACTTGCTAAGTGCCCGCTAAGAGGCCTTGAGGGGAAGAGGCGTGGTACGGTTTGTGCCTTTTGTTTTCGGTGACAGGCTTTAAAACTTGAAGTAATTATGATAATCACATAGTCTGATGCCCGATGGCAATGTACGCTTGTACCACGCCATATTACTGCAGTATCTTATGTTGTACTGAGAAGCATTATTAGAGAACACTTGTGTTTGTAAATAATGAAAGTTGCCATTCGCTGCATTTCCATACCCTGACACTGTTCACATAGCCGACAAAATGCTTGCTAGAACACCCACTTGCCACGCTAAAACCCATGTTCGATCCCAACTAATACCCCATAATGATTTATTATTTTTCTTATTTGCATCGTTCTCCAATTTTTGGTCAGGAACAAGGTGGTGATGTTTCGCTCACAACCGACGACGCCAATGGCGCCACCGAAGCAGGACTGCCGGAATTTCTTGAAACGAGCTCTTTCATGCTCTCGTGTTAAACTTTCTGCAATGTTTAAACATTTCTGATGTGTAAAATCATCCGTGCTGGTGTCCTCGAGAGGGCTACCATTTCACTACCTTGAAGTTCAAAGAAGCCTTCACCAAAAGTGGTCTTCGTTCGCAATTGTTTTGCACAGCAAAGGAAAGCTATTCGTATTATTAAGATATTTTCGACCATCAGCCTCTGTGGTTGTACAGTGGTTACGTCTATGGGCTTCTTCGCACCCGTCCAAGATAATCGCATTTCCACTGTAAGCGGAAATACTAGGGGCCCGCGTACATAAATTGAGATTCACGTTATTTAACAGCAGTTAATAGACTATTTTGCAGACCTCCACTACTGCATGCGTTGTTACCATATTGTGATTGGACAGTTAAGACATAATAAATAAATGTTTACTTATTATGTACCCTGAAATGACGTCTAATAAACGATTAGCCGGTGAACAATATTCGAATAATAAGGATGCGCCGGTTACTAGCTAAAGTAGCAAGCTATTACAAATCAATCATTTAAAATATTAAGAAATCATTGCTGCTTCAATGCTGAAATTCTTGCTGCTTAGATTAAAACAAGACCCCCTTTCGAAATGTTTTATTCAGTGACATACCAAGTTCAATCATTTTTAAGCTACCATAGTTAATTTCGCCATCGTTAACAGATACTTCTCGCTTAATTCACCTTTATCTGTCATTGTTTAGTATCTATATCGTTTTAATACTAGCTCAGGGCATTGACAATCCATGCATGGACAAACAGAAGAAATCTGCAGTGATTACACAGCTACCGTAGTTTTCCATAAAGTAAGTGACAGAACCCCGAAATAGACGCGTATAAGGCAGAGAGACACGATCTCTCCAATGCTATTCACCATGTGTTTACAGCAGGTTTTCAGGGCCCTAGATTTAGAAGAGCTAGCGATAAGAGTTAATGGAGAGTGTCGTAGTAACTTGTGATTCGCTGATGACATTGCGTTGAAGAGTAACTCAAGAGACAAATTATAGCTCATAGTAACTGAAATGGACACGGAAAGCAGAAGAGTAGGTCTGAAAATTAATATGCACAACACTTACGTAATGTTGAACAGTCTCGGCAGAAAAAAGCGCTTTGCAATAGGTGGACAAACGCTGGAAGTTGTAAAATAATATGTCTATACTTAGGACAAGTAGCAACCGTGGAACCTAACCATGAGAGTGAAATAACTAGAAGAATAGGGATGTGGTGGATAGCATTCAGGAAGCAATCCCAAATCATGAATGGTGATCTGCCATTTACCCTTATGAGGAAAGAATGTATATATAAGAGCTTCATCTTGCCGTTACTTACAGAGGACAAACCTGGAGGCTTACAAAAAGGGTACAGCCTAAATTGCGGATGACGCAGAGAGTGATGAAAAGAAAATAGATAGGTGTAACTTAAAGAAACAAGAAGAGAGCAGAATGTGTCAGGGAACAGACCAGGGTTAAGGTTATGATAGTTGAAACCAAGAAGGAGAAATGGATGTGTGTCGGGCACGTAGCCCGCAGGCTGGATAAGCACTCGTCATTAAAGGTAACTGATTGGATTCCCAGAGAAGACAAACGCACGAAGGGGAGACAGAATTTTAGGTGGGCAGAAGAGAATAAAAAGTTAGCGGGTATAACGTGGCAGCAGACATCCCAAGACCGTGTTGATTAACGAATCATGGGAGAGGCATTTCTTTGCAGTGGGCATAGTCGGGCTGAAAATGATGGTAATGATTTGCCTAAAATTTCACCAGGCTCTCTTTTTTAAATTTATTTACTCTATAGGGCCAAACGTGGGCATTACATAGGGGGGAGCATAAAATTTCATGTAAAGTGCAATAGAAACAAAATAAGGTAAAAAAAAAGAAACATTGTAGAAAAAATAGAAATTCCTAGCAGTACTCTTCTCATCAATCGACATCAACGTACTGTATTTCTTTCGTTGTACAAGAATTACATGCACATTGTTTGTTTTGTATATACATGCATCGAGACAACATGATTGGGATACACATTTTTTGGGTTAAGAATAATCGCTAATACTTATAGGCAAAGATGTACTTATGAAAACGCCTCATTTAAAGCGTTTTTAAATACTGCCTGGTCCGTTATTTCAGCTATGTTACTGGGGAGACGATTCCATTCTCAGATAGCTCGCTGTAAGCATAAATACTGCAATAGGTTAGAGCGTGGAAAAGGTTGCTCAACCTTAAATTTGTGATTGATACGCGGAAAAAAATTTTTTACCCGTAGGATGTGCGCTTGAGAGAACGTACTTGGTTAATAAAAAAGCTGATGAAAAAACGCTAACAGGCATATTTTTTTTCCAATCTGCAAGAAGGTGAGACCAAGTTCATACTTCATTTTTGTGATACTTGATTGCTGTAAATATTTAACAGAAATAAGACGCGCTGCCTTATTTTGCAAAGATTCCAGTTTGTTGATAAGATACTTGTGGTGTGGGCTCCATAAAAAAGAGGCGTACTCAATTTTTGGGCGGAGTATGGTAGTGTATGCAAGAAGTTTATTGGTACTGTCAGCCTGACGAAGTGTACGACGGAAGAAGCCGAGTATTTTGAATGCCACAGAAACAACAAAATTTACATTATTTTACCAAGGCAAATCGATGGAGAGATGAATGCTTAGATATTTAAAAAATGCTGGGTTTTTTAAGGCTTCATCATTATTTATCTATGTTTTCTCTGTAATTTAGCTGGAGGTGTTAAATCTCATAAGCTTAGTTTTAGTAGTATTCGCGCCCATTTGCCATTGTGAACACGATCTTTCAGTCGTATACATGTCATCTTGTAGCTTGGCAAAGTCATCCTTACATCTTATCGGTCGGTAGAAAACGCAGTCATCTGCATATAGCCGGATTTGTGAATGTATACCTTGATGAGTATCATTTATATAAATGAGAAATAGAGTCGGTCCTAAAACGTTACTCTCGGGCACTCCGGAGACAAGAAGTTGAAATGATCAACGAACAATATTATTAACAACGGCTTGCCGTCGGTTATTTAAACATTCTTTGATACAGCTGAGTACTTTTTCATCAATGTTAATCAGCTAATTTTGTATAGAAGGTGGTTATGGGGCACGCAGTCAAATGCTTTTGTGAAATCATTAAAATGGCATATGTTTGTATAACTTCGTGTAGGTAGAGATTCATCTCTGTTGTTAACTCAAAAATCTGCTACTCACATGATCGGCCAGGTTGAAAACCATGTTGGTTAAAAAAATAATGAAAAAAGTTGTAATATACTGCATAATTTGGGACGATAAGACATCTTCAAATAGTTTGCACACAACAGACGTTAATGATATGGGCCTGTAGTTGGTTAGTTTGTTCTTGTCACCACTTTCGCATATTGGTATCACATGTGCTAATTTCCAGTCGTCGGCAATTGTGCCAGTGCTAAGAGACGGGTGAAACAGTAGTGCAAGTATAAGAGCAGTGTTTTGTTTTGTCAGTTTTAGTACCTTTGTACAAATACCATCAGGACCTGGACTAGAAAAAGATTTTAAACGCTAGATGGCTTTAACAATACTGTCACAGGTTACAGTAACACTGTTGAAATGTTAGAAAACTGTCTCGACACATGCAGGGGTTTTCCCTCATTAAGTACACTGCTAAAAGTCAATAAAGCCATCAGCATTATCACTTGCATCAATTTCAGCACCACACTCAGCGTCAAACAATGGTATATCTTTGGAAGATACTGGAGAAGTGACATTCCAAAATTTTTTGGATCTGTATTTAAGGATCGGGATAGATCTTCATTTAAAAAGTTGTATTTGCCGCATCAATTTCTTGTGCACATTCTTTCGAGAATAAGAAGTATTCTGATCGAGCTTCGCAGGATTTTGCGCGCGTTGCTTTTCTAGACAAGCACTTATTTTTATTCATGCATCGCCTATAGTCTCTCGGGTAAACAATGGCTTGTCTCCTGTATCATACATTCATCTTTTCACAACGTATCTCCTGCGCAGCCTTAACAGTTCATCTCGAAAAGAGATCCAGTTGTCTTGCACAGAACATGTTTTATTTCTTTCCATGAATAACAAATAAAACTCGAAGAGCTCCCAGTTAAAGCCTTCAGCGTCAGCTTTAGAATAATCATAAATATCCTTTTTTGTCAGAGTTTTTTCACAGTTGGGCATTGAAGATACAATGTATAACACGATAGTCGTTAGTGTGCTCTAGAATATCTTTACAGTAACACGTTCAGGGCATTTTGTTAGCAAAAGGTCAATTATTGCATCACTGCGTGTGGGTGTTTGAATTATTTGAGATAACTGAAAATAATCTAAAAGGTTGGTGAAATATCTACATTTGTGTGTGTGTCGTGTGCTATGTGAGCTCAAAGACCACTGTACACTTGGAAAGTTCAAATCACCGGCTAAAATAATAGTGGAGCTGTTATACTTGGTCTAAGACACTTTGCAGTTCCTCAGACGTTTTTTCTAGGTAGTCGGGCAGCGTATACCATGCTCCAATAACTTGAGTTACAGTTGGTAAGAAACATGCAACCCAAACAATTTCATGAACAATTTTCGTAAGTATCTTTTTAACGAAGAACAGCTATTTGGGCTAGTTTGTTGGAATTCATGGAAATAAGGGCTGCAGCGCGAGCACGAAGGTGCTAGAAGAAACGTGAAACGAAAGGCGAAGCAAGGAAAGGAAAGTGTTGTCCTCTTTGCTTTCCTTGCCTCGCCTTTCGTTTCACGTTTTTCTAGCACCTTCGTGCTCGCGCTGCAGCCCTTATTTCATGTATCTTTTTAACCTTGATATGCTTTCTAATGGCTATTACGACACCACCGCCCTTTTTTCCTACGCGGTCTTTGCGAAAGATACCAAGGAATTTTGAAATTTTTAGTTCGCAGTTGTTATTTTGGGGGTTAAGCATGATTTAGGTTCGGATTATGACGTCTGCACTACCTTCGTGAAATAATGAAGCGAGATGATTTTTTTTTGTCAAGAATGCTACAAAAATTGTGGCCGAAATTAAAGAAACTTTAGGTACTCTGATGTCCTTTTTTGTTCGTTGCGACTGCATCAAACGTTATCTTCTCGTTGGGTGCATTCGATGACGTTTTCCGCAGAATATTTGTACCGATATGTTTTTCTGCCTATTCTTAACTTATCAAACGATAGGCGAACCTTTCACCGGGCTGACAGCTCGTCCGAGCAAAATCACAAAGTTTCTTGCGTGCTAACTATACACGAAAGGAAAAATCCTCGTCTTTTAAATCTCCGAATAATTTTAATTTTTTTTTGGTTTGTAGGGGTTAGGCGGACCACTGAAATTTGTCTTGTAGTTCAGAAACTTTATTATTAATGTGTTATTGAGTGGTGCTACCCTTCCTTGCGAGACCCAATCCGATGCGCACGTTCAATGTCTGTTATCTCGAGACCAAGGGGTCCTTGTAAAAGTTGGCAAGGCCGACTTGAGAAGCCTCATAGTCTTCTTTTTCAGCCTCAGGCAAGCTTTTAAATACCAAACTTTTCCTTCGCATTTGATTGTTTACGTAGTCAACGAGTTCAACTACTTTTGAGTACTTCCTACCTGAGAAGGCTGAAATATCGCCTTTGATGTCCTCGAAGCATGCTTCAAGTTTAGGTAATGGTGTGACATTAGCTACAGAATTTTCTAGCGAAGATTCTACTTTCGAGAGGCGTTTTTTGATGTCTGTTATGACCGACAGGATGTCCTTCTTCTTTCTGTTGACTTCTTATTGAAATTTTCCCGTGCACCTTCAGCATCTATTTGGGCTCATCCATCTTGTCAGGGCCTGGGTTTAGTTCGACGTCACCATAACACATTAGAAGATGAACAACAGAAAGCACGAGAAAAATCATCCGCCCTCTTGGGCACCACGCAGTTATGAAACCAGCGGCTGTCTGAAAATGAAAACCTTCATGCGGACTGCACAGTAGTCTACGACTGCGGCTACCGATGCGCGCTCGATATGTAACAATGTGAACACCCATATTTTACTAGGTTTGGGATTTGTGGCGAGCACTTTGAGACAGTTCACAAGGTTATAAACCAACACCTAAAAAGACATGAAAGCGATGTCTAGTGCTGTTCACAAATGCCGCAAATCCCAACGGTGAACAGTCCACAGGGACTTTTGTAGTATAGTTGCATCCAGCTAGTTTCGAGCTGGGCAAATCACGTGAGGCTCAGTTGTCAATCCAAGTGCCATCGGTGTTAAAGCAGTTGATAACTGTGACAATTCACCGTCCTCGGCGATGCGATGATCACCGCTGTGTCGCAAGGCACAAGATCCCGACAGCTTGAGCGCTGATGCCTAAAACGGCAGAGCAGCAATGTTTGGCGTTGTTCACAAATGCTGCGAATCCCAACGGTGCACACTCCACATGGCCTTTTGTAGTAGAATTGTATCCAGCTAGTGCCGAGGCGGGCAAATCACGTGAGGTTCAGTAGTCAATGTAAGCGTCGTCGCTATCAATAGCAGTCGATAACTGTGACGATTCACCATGCTCAGCGATTAGATGATCACCGCGTTGTCGCGAGGCATGAGATCCCGACACCTTCAGCAGTGATGCCTAAAAAGACAGAAGAGCGATGTTTAGCGCTGTTCACAAATGTCTCAAATCCTCTAGATTTGTAAGTCAAGCTCCGAAAATTGTGGTTGCATTTCACAAGGGCTGACGTGGAAAAATGCGAGTACATTTGTGTTAGAAAATGTGTGCTGGTCAAAGATAACGATACATTCAACCCTGCGACCAGCCTACGATGGCGGTTTCGCAACGTAAGATACTAGAATAATACCTTGCAGCCATTATTCCGGTTTCTTATACTTTTACGAATATCTCCTCGCTCGGGTCGCATGAATAATGAAGCAACAGATTGTTACTGGCCCGTTGGTCTAGCACGATGATATTACACACGTACCACAAAGAAAAGGCAGATCTCACGTAGCAGTGTTGTGCGAAGCACGCACCGATAAATTAGCTACGTGGCCATTTTGTAATTAGCATTACGTTACGAGGTGAACAGATGTAGTACTGAGCAAACCTATGAAGCAATTTATTGCCCCTTCCCATACGTAGAACAAGTGGAAATGTAAGAACCAGCTGTTCATAGTTGCCGAACCATGCCACTACTAACGAGCTCACTGCCAGCACTAGCAGCGGTAGGCTGAAATGTTGTTCTCGTGCAGATCATGGTTAGTTGCATCATTTCACGAATACGTGTCCATGTGCTACGTGTGTCCGAGGTTCAGGAATGTGCGTGCAATTGGCGGTCAACACTTCCTGAACCTGCGGAAATATCAATGTGAAAATTCAGCAACAGCAGAGCAACTAGAGTTGTTACTATAGTAATCCGTGATTGCGGCGTTGAGGGGCCAACGCATACTTCAGAATGCCGTATAGGTAAGGTGTTGAAAATTGTTGCAATTACTTATGAATAAGTCGCCATTGATATCTCCGTTCGTAGTCATGGGCACGAGGTTGCGAAAGGCGCTGTTCACAACTAAAACGCAGTTCTTGCACTCAATGAACCAGTTGTTGTGTTTTGAGACATCCTTATTACAGTCACTGGCAAAGATTAGGACATGCTCTTCTCCCCGTAATGATTGCTGGGAGGAGTAAGACCGGTTGTAGCGTAATAGCTAAAAAACGTAAATAAAAATCTTCTGAAGGAGTTTCAGGAACTATGGGGCTCATGTAAATGGCACCGAGCGCCATATCGCTGCAGCTGTTACTTATATGCGAAGCTCATACGTCATTGATTCAGCTGCTTGCCTCAGTGTCTGCGGCGTCTGGAGGTCGATGCCGTGTGCTGCCATTAGTATTAAAGTTAAACATTGCTGTCTTCTTATATATGGCCCAAACGGTTCATCTGCAATGAGGCTGCTTGCTGTGGACGAAGAACTTAAATCCCCTCTTGTTTATAGGCTGCTCACCGTTCCGGGTAGATATAAATTCCGTGTAGTGACGGATGGTGGGCCGTGTTATACGTGTGTGTGTCAAAGCTGTCTGGAAGAAGGGCATGATGACGTAAGCGATTCGATTTTCACGTTATTCAAGTAGAGACTACAAGATCATTTTACTCAAACTCAGTTACCCTAAAAGTATGATCGTTTGCTCTCCACCGTGCAGAGTCATCAGCGCTCGAAGATTTGGCTCTTCAAAGTGTGTGAAGATTTTTATCGGGTGTGAAAAGCTACCTTGTCACATAAAGGTGAGATTAGTGCGGTACCCGGTCCCTCCTTTCATACCAAAGCCTTTAAAATTCCGCAAATGTCTCAAGCTTGGACACGTGCTGGGTTTCTGCTCAAATGTTGTGGTCCACGCTAAATGTGTGCAAACCAAAACGTAAAATTTTGTGACAGTGCAATATCTCGCTGCCATAACTGTAATGGAGAACACTTGGCAACAGAAAAGTTTGTCCGTTGGGACACCTTTAAGAGTGTCCCAAGCTTAAGAAAAAATGAAAGGTCCTGAAAGAGAAAGCTAAAACGATGACAACACCAGAAAAGGTGCCTAGCCATAGTACCCATCAAGCAGCTGGAAACAGCACAACCGAACATGCACCTGCCCGTCCGAAGAATAGTACAGTCAGAGTGTAAACTATTCCTAACACCCATTCCTAGTGAGATGGCTGAGACGCACACAGTGTGCTTAAGAAAATGCACAAGCATTCGTTTCAGTTTCATGTCGTCTTCTGGCTAGGCGGATTTTTACACTTCAACAAACGAACGCGAATGAAGACAGTTATATAGGTTCACACATTAGTAGTTGTAAACATAATAAATATTCTCTACACGTAATTCGCAAATGCGAAAACTGTGCCACAAGAAAAGAAAGTGGGAGAGGGGGGCTTGACGTTTTACCACCATGTGACTAATTATAAAAGAGCTTATAAAGTTAGTATTATGTACACACCAAAGTTTTCCTAGGCCATATAATGAGCTTTCCGCTTGTGTATACGGTGCGGCCATGAGACTGGCTTCCCACATGTGTAGGTTACAAAAACAACAAATTTCAACACCTCCTAAACCTAACTACGTAACTCAAAGCTTGAGGCGATAGCCCTTCAACTCGACTTCAAAGTTAACTTTTTTTATCGAGGTTTTGCTTGGAGATATCAGTGTATGAAACTCTAGTTCAATGTTTGGTATGGGACCTCTCTTGCGTCCTGTGGTCCATACAGCCCTACTTGGTGCGCAGCAGCTCTGTTGGAAGAGTATTTGCTTGTTCAGCTGAGTAGAGCAAACATTCATGCCTTGCATGCCCTGTTGCAAACGAGTTTTTTTTTAACCGTTCTTCAGGTAATCAATATTTAACCTCGAACAGGAAGTGATATTTTATTGTCTTTTTAGCGCGGCTGGCCGCCTTTCCTGCCAGTTTTACTCTGTTTTGTATAAGAATAGGCAAGAGAATTGCGCGCTCATACGCCTGTTGTGTTTCGCGTTTGTTATAAACTCTGCTAGATAATGAGCGCAGTTTTTTAACGTGATAGCGCTAAAGGTATTGATTCGCTGAATTACGGTGTCGGCATCATCGTCGATGTCTGCGTGGGCGTCGTTGTTTGTGCGAAAGAAAATCATCTCAGCCGTCACCGAAAAAATAAGAAAGGTACAAATAAAATAAACTGTGCAAATTTTTCTGGGTTCCATCGGAGATCAAACCCAGGCTATTGGCGTACAAAGCAGGGCTTTCGCCAGAGAGCCACTCTTGAAGCTGCTTTGAAAAAAAAAACTCTTTAAGATTGTCGTATTGTCGAATGAGTCTCCTTAACGCATCATGTATTACGTGGCAGAGGCCACCCCGCCGCGGTGATCTAGTGGCTAAGGTACTCGGCTGCTGACCCGCAGGTCGTGGGTTGAAATCCCGGCTGTGGCGTCTGCATTTCCGATGGAGGCGGAAATGTTGTAGGCCCGTGTGCTCAAATTTGGTTGCACGTTAAAGAACCCCAGGTGGTAGAAATTTCCGGAGCCCTCCACTACGGCGTCTCTCATAATCAAATGGTGGTTTTGGGACGTTAAACCCCACAAATCATTGCGTGGCAGAGGCCAATAGATTTGTCCCAGCTGTCAAATATGTGAATTGAACAAAGAGTGGTTGTTTGTAAGACACACCCATTACAAAGTGCACAAACGTATTCAATCATCAACAACAGCAAACAAAAACTCAAACAATGTACACTAGTGCGTAGGGTCGCCTGTTGCCCTTCGGTCGGGTTATGGGCTTCTCGCTCATTGTAAGCAGGAATAATCTTGGTATAGTGGGCACTCATCAAGACATGCACTGAGGACGAAAGCATATTAGCAGTTCAGAAGGCGTTGCGCATGAAGCCCGATTACGCTATCGCGATCGAAACTTGAAGGAAAAGTTTAAGCGTCCTTCAGTTTCTATTATATCTATTACGAGTAGCACCCACAAAAATATATTAAGAATATTAGTGGGACAACACAGGTGATTCGTTCAGGATCGAATACGACCTCGGGCTTGTTATCATTAACTCTTGACAATGGCATGCAATTGACAGGTTTGGGTACTTGGTCACGTTAGACAATTCAAAACAAACACACTTGTTCGCGAGGTTACCCGCACAAGCTGGTTCATTCATGCGTAACTGCTGTTAACTTTTGTAGTTTAGTTAATTGTATTGTACTGTCAAAGCACCTAATTGTGGTGTAGGCTCAGAAACGAAACAAAACCTGCAAGACAAGAAAGAGGACGCACTAGCGGAGAAAGCACGCGTGCCAGTAATCGAAGCAGAGCAGTGATCGAGGAAGTTCGGGGCATGATGTCTGATCCGGAGAATTCATGGACGTCCTTGGCGCGCTCTTCTGTCCCTGCAACCCGGTTGGGTGACTGACCCAGAGACCAGGTGGTGTGCTGCGGATCCGGCTACCATCCCTTATAGCTGGGCAACTGACGCACGAGGCCTGCAGTCTGGCTGGGTGACTGGCTCATGTTTCAAACAAGGTGCCGTGGTTACCGGCGCCGTCCACAGTGACTGCGAGTTCCGGTCTGCTGAGGGAAACTGCTCCGGCTGTCGTTCCGGGTGGCTGGCATGACCCTGGGGAGCTGCTGGACGAGCGTTGTGGCTGGTAAGCTACTGCTACTGCTTGTGGAACACAGCCGTGCTGTGGCCTGGGTTGATTCAGGCTGAGGACACCAGCGAGTCTGAGGCACACCGTCCAAGGGAGTGGTGACCGAGAAGCCAAGGGCAAAGACGGCGTGAGACTTTTAATTAAGGTGCGCATTTAGTAACGACTGCAAAGGACAACCTAACTTTACTTATGTGCCATTACCAATTGCGTTTTAGTGTAAATATATTTGTGTTTGAGCGTGTGCACTCATGAATCGATCAGATTCCTTGGCTGGCGGTCCTGGGCCCAACAAAAACCCTGACAATACATCACAACCTGTCGAGCCTGCCAGAATACCACTGCTAAAAGCCTCGAAGGAAAATATCGTACCTCGAGTGCACCCTCACAGTAGTCGGTCCGGTTATAGATACCGAGAGGTTAGCCGTTGTCATACAAGCAAGGTGTCTCAGCTTTA